>VXBR01011355.1:1616724-1765321 GCA_013400215.1 Cisticola juncidis
GCTGTTCCTGCCCCTCTGGATAAACTTACCTCAGCTGCGTCCTCCGCTGAGTTCTTCGGAGAGGTTGCGCTGGCCGTGATCGGGAAGCTGCGCGGGAGAATTAAAGTCATTTGTGGTGACGAGATGAAAGCACATTGTGGAAGCGCTTCAGTAACCACAGAGTAACAGGATTCCCTTTAACCGCTGACGTTCTGTCAGAAATTTAGCACCGACCTCGTTGCACAACAGAGTCATTCTATGAGGCTGCCTGTGAGAATGGCTTTTAAGCAAATGCTTCCTGGTCCCTGTGTTTCTTTCCCAAGCCACTGTCAATGCTGATTCTCCTGAGTGCCTGTATTGGGTCCGGCGGACATGGAGTTGATTTTCCCTCGGCAGCCTCACGGCTTTGCGTTGGTACCTGCAGAGGTGTTGATAACACCCCGGGGTTTGGCATAGTATTGATACTGTCTCTCCAACATTCTTCCCGTCAGTGCCTGGGGGTGGGCAAGATCCTCAGAGGGGATCCTGAGACATCTGACCCAAATTAACTAAAGGGATATGCCATACCATGTGGCATCGGGTATAAAAACTAAGCAAAGGAGTAGGAAGCATTAGTTATTTACGGTGTTTGTCTTCCACAGCAAGTGACGGAAAAGAGCCCTGGGCAGCCTCTCATCATTGGCGGGTATCATTGGCAGAGCAGGAATTGAACTAGTAATGGATGCCGGCTTTCAGTTGTTCTGTTTGCTAAATTCGTTTGTCTTTCATCTCAACTCAGGGATTGTTTTCCCCCTATGCTTAGATTTTCCATCATTCTAACACCCTTACTTTTTGGTGGAAGCTGTCCATGTTGACTAATGCCTTTTGAGAACATTGGAAAGAACTTAATTTGGACGTAAAATCTGAAGAATTATAGCAAGTGTATCCAGCCCTGCATGCAACTGAATTTGAGTTTATGCATTGACATAGATAACTTTGAGATGTCCCCAGCATCTAAAAGGACTTATAAACAGTCACAATCACAGACCTGATAATGATTTTTTTTCTGCACTGGTTGCCAGTCTAACAAATTTATCAAATCATTGAGAAATTATGCAAATATAGTTTATTCTTCACCTTAGTGGTTGAAAATTCAAGTTGTTCCATAGACCGACATGAATTTAATATAAATAGACAGACTATAAAACACTGGTGGTCTTCAGAACCAAAGGAGGGAAATTGTATTCAAACAGTTAAGAACACAAGTGCTTTTATTAGTGTCATATCCTCACTGAAATAAATCAAACTAAAATGGACACGTTTAAATGAACCAGTTGGTGACCTGGTTTTGTAACATTATTGTATTTTTGTTTCTGCTTTCAGTTGGTGTACCATAGAAATACAGACTTGAATTTTATTGAGTTTTCATAGAAATTGGAAGTGCAACTAAAAGAGGAATGAAAATAAAATACACAGTCTGTATTTTACTGCTGTAAAGTTTATCTCAAGAAAACAAAGAGACAAGAATTTTCTGGAATGCAGAAGATGGATGTTCTGAGTGAACTGCCAGCCCCAGTGTTCTGACTTAGGCAGCTTGAGCAGGTGTTTTGCCCATAGCAGAGGGGCAAAGTTCATCCTTGCTCCCATGAAATTTAAGTTGTTCTGGACTGTGATGTGTTACACGGAGTGGTTGCATCTTAAAAGTAAAGGTATTCAGGATGAAAGATTTCCACTTTAAAATGCTTCAGGAGGTACCAGAGATACTGATACACATTTCACTCCTGCTTAGTTCCAGAGCAGTTCAACTGTCAGAGTGTCAGGAGTCACAGCTGAGGGATGCAGCAGGGACCTCAACAGGGCAAGTATCAAAGAATGCTGGAAAAGGTTAAACGTCAATCATCACACAAGAGTATCTAAGTCCATGCAAAAAAAATACTCTCATAAACGACTACTGATTAAAGATAATTTATCAAGTAAATACCAAATAGAATCTGTTAATAATACAGTAATTAAGACAATATCTCTTTCAATTAGTGATTTAGTATCTTAGGCATCTTTTTCTAGACATGGTAAATGTATTTATCTTGAGATTAATTAAATGTATGTCTAATAATTAATCCCTTCAACTTTGATCTATTATTGAAATAGATATGTGATTATTCAGATATCACCATAGAAGACACGTTGCAAAATGAAAGTAAAACTACCCTGAAGAGCACTATCACAACCTCTTATATTAGAGGGGTTTGCAGGGCTTCAGGGAAATTGTACCCAATTGCAGTTCATCACAGGCTCAGACCTAAAATCAGCTAAGATGTTGATTTTGTCGAGGAGAGGTTGTAAATTTTGCCGGTTCAAAGACACTACAATCAGAACATGAATTGATTGGATAAGTGTTTGAGCCTTGGGGAAAGAAAATGGGGTTTTAGATAGGTTCTGAGTAGTCTTCATCTCTTGTTGGGCATAGAGATGAGCTAACGACAGGAAAGGACTGCTGGGATAAAATGTGATTCTGCAAGTGTTTATGTGCCACGGTAACTTAAAGTGAAGGGATGCTTTCACAGAGTACAGAAGTGTTTCCAGAATGAGCCTCCAAGCCTGCCTGAGAATTTAAAGTACAGACTAGAATGCATGAAAGAAGAAATCCATGGGAAAAGATGGGATGGATGGTCCGTTAAGCACTTCTGCAGGTTAGGAGATTGCTTCTGGAGAAAATAAAGAGATCAGAATAAAGAAGAAATATGAGACACAAGAGGAGACATACAGAGACTGGCACACTATACAGATGTGTGTAGAATTGGTTGTAAAAGTACGAAGAAAAAATACGCTTTCATTATCTTATTATTGTATAAAACTCAGTATAGGGGAGAAAGGTAGTGGGAACTATGGAGATATGTTATATGTGTGATCATTGAAACTGAAACCCAAACAAGAAAATAAAAAAAAAATCCTTTAATCTTTACTCTGCTTAGAAAAGATAAGAGCAGAACATTACACAATTTTATTGGTTTTGGTGTTCTTATGTTCCAAGTACAGTATAAAACAGTCTTGCTTTATTTAAATAGAAATGAGGTCAAAATACTCTGTTAAGGTTCAGGATTTGTTTGCAGTATTTAACCTGTTACCAAAAATACTTGCTGGAAGGTGGGATTTAGATTCTTAAAACAAATGAAATTTCTTAAATCACTATTCACATGGAAACATAGGTAAAGGAAAAGCACAAGTGTTCCTAGAAATACGCCTTTATTAGATTATTCTGCAAAAACCAGTAGTTGTACATGCTTTTTCACTAGTTGTCTCACAGTGTTTTTCTGTAGCAAAAAAGGATAGGTTTTTCTTATTTGCTGTCACATTTGCAGCATTTACCCATCTGTGTTAACTCTCTTAGGCAAATCTCAGCTGGAATTACATCTAAAAGAGGGTCCTCCAAAGCTGTTGCATTCCAAGGAGAAATAGGTGTGAGTTTAAAGAAAAGCAAAGGAAATGGAGAAACTTGAGAGATGTGACTTGAATATTATTCTAGAATGCAGTTCCATAAAAATATTAGTTTCAGGCTTATTCTACCCATTTTTAGATTATGGTCTTGCTTGCATCCTCTGTAATCATTTAGAAGTTACACATGAGGAAAATCTACTGGAGAACAGCTATTCAGCATTAGCTTTTATGGTAGGAGCCCTGTACAACTTTAAAAGTCTATCCTTGAAAGTGAGTTTACCTAAATTACAGGAAATAAAGGGCTTAGGCAGTGAAGGAGGAGACCATGGAAGGGCATAATATCAAGCTATTGTTTCAAGGTTTGAGGGGGATTTTTTTGCTTTAAACTACCTGTGAAGTCCCTGTGGACATCCCCTATTCTATTGCAGAATGCAAAATAAATCAAATTGTTTCAGTCTAACAGCTACTGTTTTATGCCTAATGTAACCTGAAATAAATGCACGTGGTAGTATTAGACGTAACCAACTTTGAACCCCAAAACCTGTAGGGCTGCCTTAAGCCCTAGGGAACAAAGGGCCCTTAGCATAAACAGGTCAAAGTGAGGTAACAGTTTGAGGCAAAGCAGTGTGCAGTTCATTTCATAGGCTGTTAAAGCCTGAAGCATTACTCTTCATAGAAACATGGGTTGGGTTGGCCTTAAAATCCATCTAATTCCAATGCCTCACCCTGGACAGGGACACCTTCCCCCGGACCAGACTGCTCAGGGCCCCATCCAGTCTGGATTCATCTGTGCCTGTGTGAGCAGTAGGAATGCACAGGATGAACCAGTGAGGATATCCCAGAACTGCCCACCTGTACTGCACACGGCTGAAGCAGCTCCTGAGTTGTTTCATCGTGCAGCACAGCACTCAGTTAAACCAGCACTGGTTTGTTCTACCTCAAGGACAGAGGGGAGCAGCTTTGTGATTGCACAGCATTGCACACAGTGGATACACTAATTTTAACTGGTGTCTCAGTACTGCAAATCTGTTCTGCCCCTTGTCAGCCAGAGCACCTGTGAACTGTCCATGACAAAACTGTGGGTTTGCCTTAAATAGACCACGTTGTGTTAGGAGCCTAAGCGAAGAACATTTCCTTCTTACTCCTAATAAAAGAAAAATAGTTTGAAAGTTGGCTGCAATAAAACAGGGAACATCTTCGTGGATATTCTAGTCAGAGTATAGTCTACCTGAGCAATAGCTGGTGGGCACAGGAAACACAGAGCAGCCTGCAGTTGACAAAAGTAATTTCCAAAACAAATGATTTTCAAGCATCACTTTTAGCTCCAGATCTTGGGAACTGAACTGTACTTTAAAGAGCTTGTGTTGCACAGCCAGAGGAGATGGAGTGAAACAGCTTTATATAGTTTCCTTTTCCAGGCTTGTTTTTATCCTTGTATAGAAGATACAGGCAATCCACAACTCTAACTCATTGTGGGTGTAAAGTAAGATGTAAAGATTTTAAAAATATTTCATTTAATTTCCTAAGAGAAACACTTTTTGATTCTGGAGATTTGATACTGGAAAGCATCATTGCCCAGTGGAGCAGCTGGAGGACTTGTCTTTCTGTGCCAACACTGAATTCTTTGGCAGTTTCTCTCGTTGCAATATTTGTATGGCAGGAGGCCACAGATTATGGAAAAATGTCTCTGAAGCAGATTTGATTCAATAAAAATAAGGTTTAATAGAGATCATATTTGACTACTTGATAGGTATGACTAGTAGATTTATTCATATCTTCACCATGGAAAGCATTCTTAATGGCCCCATCTTTTCAGAAATCCTATTTTGGAAATGTGACAAGGTAAGGATTTTTTCCTTAAGACTCTGGAGAATTAAGGTGAGTCTCCTGATATTGACTCAAACTTTAAAAATCTTCACAGCCATGATTTAATAATCTTCATTTTTTATTTTCTGTTCAGCAGATACAAACCAAAGATAGCAACTGATAAATCACATATCATTCAGCAGGTTGGTACAGTTGTCCTTGAGTTTGGTAACTTTTTATCTAAAGGCATTATTTTATGTATAATGTTCTTTAAATTCTACTTCCTCCAGCCCATTTCCTCATCTTACTTGTTCCAGGTGCATCTTTTTACCAGACACATTTTTAGTGTCTCAAACATGTATTTCTTTCCTCTCAATATGCCATTCAGATGAGAAATCAGCAGAACTTAGTCATTATTCTCTTTGTTAGACTTGAGATGATTGCACTCACACAGGAGCCATAGCTGCAATTTTTTGTCATGCTTTATCACAACAGATAAATAAATTGCTTTCTGTGGTGCTGAGTCCCCAAGTCCTTTGCCATATATGTACCTAGTTCTCATATATATCTCTGCGTTGAGTCAACAGCAAAATTCCTTGCTGCAGTCAGGTAAGATCTTAATCTGAGAAAATCTAATAGTGCACAGCTGATATGATCATCTGATGGGGATGGGCATCATCAAATTAAGTGTGTGGTGGGATTGAAAAAAATAGTACATGCTTAGTTGAATTAGCCTGATTTGTGAAAACAATTAGTAGTCTGTTGAAAGTTTCAACAGTGATTTAGTTAGTTCCTGTGTTGTCAAAATCTCATGCTGAGAACAGTATTTGATTGTGCAGTGCCATGTTTTTTGTTGCTTTTCCAAATAATTCTGAATCATTACAGTAGAGAGGATGTTTACAAAAATCAGCATGTAATTTAAATTTCATATTCAAAATCTGCCATTAGCCTTGCTCTTTCCTATGCTACCAGCTTTGCCAGATATACCAGTTAAAAACTACCAGGAGAAAAGTGTAAACAAATTTGTTGGTTTTACATCATCATCGTCATCATCATCATCATTTCAGTTACCAAAAACATTTGGGTGACTAGAAATTTTATACAATACAAAGCAACAGAGACTATGGCTTCTGGGTAATAGTGGCCAAAGCTATGATGTTCTAGAATTTATATGGTTATATTCATAAGGCAGTTTTCAGAACTTAATACAAATTCATAGATGATGCTAACAGCACTGTTAATGATGCTGTCACTCTGAAATTTAGAACAAGGTCACTGCAAGCCTTTATTGAGACCATCTCCTTAATACAAGGCTAATTATTTCTCTGTGGAACAGTCTATGATAATAATCATCATGCTTTTCTATGGAAAAGAAAGAGAGCATGCAGGAGCTGAATTAATATTTAGCAGCCCAGAAATGCCATAGAAACAAAATCATCTAATTTAGATATGTTTTGTATTGATTTCCTGCCTACTAGATAACAGCAAATATTTTTGCATGCTACTTTATGTCATTCATTATTTAAATAACTTGGTGTTGTTGTTGGTGTAACTATACAAATAGAAACTCAAGAGCAAGTGCTTGATTTTTTTCCTTGATATTAAGAAATAGAGATTGGGCAAAATGGGAAGGCATATACAACCAGTAGATGATACTTCCTCAAACAATTTTCCTTCTGAGAAATATCGCTGTGGTTTGATACTCTTTCCTTTTAAATGAAATTAGTATTTTAAATTTCTGTTGTTCTGTCTGACCATGTGTGACTTGGTACCATTGCTAAAAGTCTCTGCCTTTCATCAAGTCTGTGTGCCAAGTCATTATTACATGGATGCATCTTTTCTAAGGAGCCCAAGAATACAATAAAACCTGAGTGAGTTAGAAAATGGATGGTGAGTTTGTTTTTTTTTTTTTCAGAATCCTCTTCGTAACTCCTCTGATAAATCTGTCTGATAGCATTTTACATCTTAACCAGTAATTTCAGTTTGTTGACTGAAGAGAATAGTTATATACTAGTTAGACCACAACTTTAGTTTGCATATTCTTCATAAAAAATTCAGATGAATGTAAAAACACTAATTAATTAGCCAAATACTTAACATCGTGGACCCAATATTCTTACCTGACAATAAACTGTAATTTATGGAGCTAAAATTAAGATAGAGAAGTAGACTTTTACATTGCTAAAGATCTATAATATGTGGCTACTACATGGTAATTTAAAAATTCCAGAAATGTATTTTTTAAGTTTTACTTCCAAGAAATCTTATTTCAAGTGAGCTGAGGTTGTGACTTATGTGCAGATTTGCATTTTCAACTGTATCACACTGTTTGCATTACACTGAAACATTGTGGACTACAATAGAAAAATAAATTCTTTTGGGACACTCAGGGAAGTTTTATCTATGCTCATGAGGTTTCTCAAAAAGGTACAGGGAAGTTTTATCTATGCTCATGAGGTTTCTCAAAAAGCAAAACATTTACGTAAATGTATTAAGCAGTGACAGCTTTAAGAAACAGTTCTGACATTATGCAGTGAAATATCTCAGTGGAGAAGTAAGACACATACACATTTCTGTTAACCATCAACTTCACTTTCAAAACTAGCAAGTTGTGCCAGGAAGCATATTAATGAGACAAGCTTCTAGCAATGCCACAAAAGTCTATTTTTAACTATTAGGATTTTACACTTCAAATAAATGCATTTCTGCTATGTCTTTTGGATCTCTATACACGAGACAATACTTTTGTGCCATGTGCATCAATGTGCAGGGCCCTAACTTGCCAGACACTGAATCCATCATCTGAAATACACATATGCCTCCTTATTTACTTACTAATTCATCTGCTCCATGAATTTACCAGATTACTTTGCAAGTCATGGGGCTGTGCATTCCAGAAGTTATTGAAAGGCAATGATACACTGCAAAATAATGTTAAGAGTGACTATTTTTCCTTCAAAATCTACTCAAATCTGTATTATCTGATATTAGTGATAAAATTTAAGTTTACTCTTTTTATCCTCACAGTTTAATGCAGTTCAGGTGTGATAGTTACTGGGTGTTAGGTAGGTTAGACAGACTCTTTTTTTGTTTACACATCACTAAGACTATTAAATTACTTGTCACTGCTATGAAAATTTGTTGACAGAAACAATGTTGAGCTGATATTTCTTAGGCATATTTACAAGATGAAGAGATTATAAAATCTAAACAATGGCTGACCTTTGCTTAATTAACAGCACATGGAAGAATTGTGTATTCAAGAGCTAGTTTGTAATATTACTATTGTAATATAAATTGAAACAAGTTAATGTACAGGGCCATGTTACAAAAATATACTGCCTCTTCCATAGCCTTCTGGTACTTTTGTTGTAAATATGAGCCTTTAGAAAGAGGTATGTAGGGTCACTTACCTGATTCTGGCTTTGTTTTACTGTGGTCTCAACCACCTGGAAGGCAGGGCCTTCGACTGACTGCAGGCTCCTCTGTTCTAGCCAAGGAACAGCTCTGTGAACCCTCTTGGGAACTCCACCACTTTTCAAGTGCAATGGTCCTCCTCTGGTGCCTCAAAATTTTTGGCAACAGGCATAATCAGCCTTTCTGAGGAGTAGGGGTCTCCTTGGAACGAGCTGATTGCTGTATGTGTGTCCATCAGTCCTGACTTACACAATGCACGTCCTGTTTGCATACCCAGTTCTGTGCCGTCCATCTTCTTGTGGCTGCTTGGAAAGGGGGATGGCTGTAAGTAGTCAGCACTCCCAGAGCAAGTCATCAGCTTTAGCAGCTTCAGATGACAACATTTTTGGGAAAGAGAGCAGTGGAGAGTGAGTCACAGCCTTAATGAAGCAGCCTGCTTGGTCACCTTCCTCTTTGGGATACTTGAAATGAAAGGGTCCTTGGTCAAATAGGTGAAAGTCAAGGGAGATCCTTGACAGTTATTGCCCATAATGACACTGCTCTTGTCACCATGACTGTGGTCTGTGGGTCTGGTGGAGATCAGGTACAGCAGAGTAAGGAAGAGGGAAATTCATTCTTGTGAAGATACACAAATGACCAGGAATCTGCACTTCTGCAAGTGGAAACTTGAGGATGTGCCCCACACACGACTTGTGGGATCTCCATCAGTAGCCTTCACTAAGACAATACTCCAGCCAGCATGAGCACAGCTGTGTAATGTTTTACTTCCCTCATGAGCTGTAACAACTCTCTCTCACACACACACACACACACACACACGTTTCTTCTCTGGCTTTTCTCCATTGCCATGCCTGCAGGCTCAGCAGCCGGTCACTATATCCTCACATGCACAGGAGCCCTCTCTGTGAGCAGGGCTGTCCTGCAGGGGGGAAGGCACTGCCAACACCCCAGGGTAGCTGCTGTGTGAGTTTACTCCCAGAGCAGCAGCAGTATGGTCATGTTGGTGTGTCATTCCTCTCCCCTAGATAGTTCCTCCGAGGTGACTTCTTCATAATTACGTCTCCATAATTATTTCCTTCCCCGGCGTGGCGTAGGGAGGCACACGCTGCCCCAAATGCCATGGGAGGAGTTCTGTATTACCTACTACTGCTGAATGCCTGACACTTGGGAAAAGCCAGGATGACAGGGAGAGGGAGGGCAGGGAAAGGACCTAAAGGTGTGTTCCTTCAACACCTCCTGCTTGACAGTTGAGCCCTGCTTTTACCATGGTCAAGTGTCACAGGGGACCAAGTTACAGGGTGAATCAAACTCTATATTTAGGAAGAACAACTGGAAGCTATGACAGGAATTCCCTTTTACACTTCGCTTCTCTGCTGAGTCCCACTCCAGCCTGGAGCAGCACTCAGTGCCGTCCAGGCTGAAAGCATCGGAGCTATTTCAGACACATTAAAAGGGTCACAGTCAATACCTCAGCTGGTAGAAGAAGGTACCTCTTTCAGCATCAAAAGGAGGTGTGC
The DNA here is from genome assembly GCA_013400215.1 of Cisticola juncidis. Classification (NCBI taxonomy): domain Eukaryota; kingdom Metazoa; phylum Chordata; class Aves; order Passeriformes; family Cisticolidae; genus Cisticola; species Cisticola juncidis. The sequence goes on from VXBR01011355.1 coordinate 1,626,858, forward strand.
ATACTCACCTGACGGTTTGGAACTTTTTTTATATAAGTAAATAAGTTAGCTAATCTTGAAGGGGTCAATTAAAATCTTGAAAGACCCTCATGAGAAAACTCTGGTAATTTCTGTGAGTTTACTACAATAGTTGTGTGTTTCTGCCTATTTTAGTGTCTTGTGCAGTGTATCAGAGTATTCTGAGCAGATTGCTATCGCTTCATAGTCTGTGGGGATCTAAAGATTTAAAACAAAAAGTCACTTAATTAACCCTATGACTCATAAGAAGTGTGTATGAGTTTGAATATTGTAGTACATAGGCAGATGGTTATTGTTTTTTATATGTTATAGTTAGTGAAATATTACATTATGGTTTTGATGTAAGAGAGGTTCCTTTCATTAAGCTTAACAGGAAACTGTAGCAAAGATTATTGTGTATGTATTACAGAAAATGTGACCACATTTGCCTAGGGCTTGTAGTAAGTTTTCATGTAACAGGCTGAAAGCTGCAGAGTAGGGGTTTCTCTTCTTTCATTGTACTGGCTGGGTCTCAGTCGTGTAGTTCCTGTCAAAGCCTTTTAATAAGAAAATACACTGCAGTTCTGTCTCCAAAATGCCCTGATGCCGTGCATGCAGTGGGGGGAGAGGACAGCTTCCAGCTGAGGCAGGGGGAGGGCTCTTGCTGTTGTCTGTGTGCTACTGTACATCTCTTGTGTGCATTACAAAAGATGGCATTATGATATCTCATGGTATTTAACACAAATTGAATAAATCAGCTTATTATCTTGCTGCAGCCCTGTCAGAAATTATTTTTAGCAGAGAGACAGAAGATAGGTTCCTTTTACAAAATTTCGCTTCAAAACACTCATTTGTTTCACTGCAGTAGTCCTATATTTCACAAGTAGTCCTGCTCGTGAGTACTTTCACTGCAAATCGAGGGAATTTGCAAGAGAAGGCTGCCATAAACCAGCTCCAAATTGAACTAACGTTGCCACTGCTTTCTAAGTTTGGCTCAGCATGCAGCCCATAAAAGGTAAAAGGTAAGGTGTGGGGAGGCCAAAAAGACACTGGGGAATACAGGCTTCGTGTCTGCATTTCTCTGCCTGCCAGAGACGTGAAATCCTGCTGTGGAAATGAGGGTGAAGTGGGATTTTTTCAAGTTTGCAGAGCTGATTGGAATACCAGAAATAACTTAATACCATCAGTGCAGCACTCTTGACTCTCTCGCTGAGACACATGGTGAAAGAAAGAAGGAATTTATACAAATTAACTAATCACTTCTGTAATGGATGCTTCTGCAATCTAAGGTTTATTTTCCTGTGACTGATGGTCAGTATTGCTCTGTAAGGAAATTCAGGGAAGGGAGGGAAAGGGAAAGAGCCAGAGATCTATTTTTACTCAGTAGTGTGCTGTTGTCCTGATTTCTCTGGCGGTAACGAGGACAGCACGGTCTGGTAGGAAAATCACCTCCTCCAAAGCAGTCCTACACAATTGTATCATGCATCCATTTAGGAACCGGTGTCTGATTGCAGCAGTTTCGAACCCGACTGCTTGTGAACCCAGAGCACCTCGCTGAGGAGCACTAATGCTGTGCTTGCTGTAGAGCTGGGCTCAGGGTAAATCCATGCCATTTATCTCTAAGTGGCCCAAGAGGTGTTTTTGCAATGCGTAGGCATGCAAGATGAGGTACATCTTAGCAAGAACTTCTTTGTGACAGTCCTTGGGAAGTTTCAAGCTGTTTAATGTTATTTTCTTGTGCGTTTGTTTCAGTTTTTCATTCTGATTAGGAAGATGAGAAGTTGATTGAAAATTAATTAAACATTCTGTATTATGACTCCTATCTTCCCAGTCAGTTGGGGGATTGTTTTGTGTTTATTTTGGAATACAATCACTGATGAACGGAACAGTTATTTATATGCCTAATAAAGATTTTCAAAAATAGAGGAGACAGAGTGTAATAAATCTATTTGTGTTTTTGAAATCCGTTTGAATGAATGTCAGTGGCTGAGATTGCATCCCCTAAAGTGAATTCTGAAGTTTTCTAAACTCCCTCTCATTTTAAGATTGTATATATAAAACCATAATACAAAACTCGTTAAAAGAATATTGGTTTTATTTTGCATGGTGGGATTTTTTTCTGATTTAATTATTTAGTGGAGGCAATTGAAACCCAAAGCAGTTTATGAACATGATTGTCCTCTGACTGAATGCTGTGTTGGTTTGCTGTGTTTGGACAGCACTTTTTGCAGCTGAGAGTGTGACCAGAGGGAGACCTCTAATGGCAGGTCATTGGTACTTTTAATTCTGCTCAGCACCGTACACAGATTTAAAACTGGTGGGAGAATATGCAGGAGGAAGTCTTCTAGACAGTCCCAGCAATGCAATTTCAGGCTGATATTGCTGATATTCCAAGCTGAAGCCAAACTACAACTCATCTATATGTTTCTTGGGACTGCCTAATGTGGCAGTTATACTCTTCGGAGTACCCAAGTCTTTGACACACTTTTAATTTCTCAGTGTTTTTCTACTGTTCTTTCCTATGTGATTTATTTCTGTTCTCATTACTTCCTTCCTATCTAAGATTAAATACAGTATCAAAAATGTGCTGTAGTTTGGTGGTGATCAGTGACTTCTCCGGTGACTTCATTTCTCAGCTTTTAGAATAACTACCTTACTTTATATTATAATAGTTAAATAACAGGACTTTGATGCAAGTCTAGTTCAGTTAAAATCTAACTTCTCAGTGAGAGAATAAATGGCTGAGGTGGTGTTTCAAACAATCTGCTAATAAAATGTCTTTCTTTTTACTTTGGTGTATTTCCCATTGATATTGAATATTAATGCTATATCAGTCCATATTTCTCCACCTGCATAAAATTATGTGGAAAAATATTTTATCTTATTACTAAAGAAAATTGATGAATCTGTATGATCTAGAACTTTGAAGAGAGGCTGCTTTGTGCACTAGCAATTGTCAAGGAGAGATTTTCTGTTTGACCATCTTCATCACTTTCAGTCCACAGGCATTAAAGGTTTGCAAGGATTTGTGAGTCAGAAAATGGTTATGTCTGCATTTACCAATATTTTCTAACAAGTTATGTTTTATTTGAGAGAAGGCCTAAACTAAAAGTTCTAATAATTCCCACATACATACTGTGTCAGGGCTAATCATACACTGTTTACCCTCAAAAGCTTCCCTTAATTCTTACTCATTTTACAGTGCTGTTAGGGTTTGAGAGATTCCTTATCTCTACTCATTATTGTTTTTAATGTGAAAGAGATAGCTTCATTTGTGGCTATGAAAGATTAATTGGTGAAGCTCAGGTGTTCTGTCTCCTTCTGATATCAGAAGGAATAACTAAGCAACTTGGAAACTGAGATGGAAACAGGAGCTGGGTGGATGAAATGGATGCCTGTCAAGAGGCAGCATGGGTTAAGTTCTAGCTTATCTTCCATAGCTATCAGAATGTCAGAGCCTGTAACACTTTCCAATTTTGCTTGCAGGGATAAGCCTCTGTCGTAAAAATGTCAAAACAACCAGCATCACATGTCAAAGCCATTCAGGTAAGAGATAGCATTTATGTTTTTAATATAATAAAATAATAAATCTCAATCTCCGTTGCTTGGCAGACTGCATTTTTACTCAGGCAAAGTACCATAGAGTGCTAGCTGGGGTTATTCTGTTAAAGTGAAAAGCTTAGTAGGTATGAAAGCACTGAAAAAGTGTGACCTGGAGATCATCTTTTGATCTGAGCTGATAAAAAACTGGATCAGATAGGTTCATTAATCACTTGTTTGCATGGTCTTTGCAGTGTTAGGTTATGTCTGTTGGAGTATCATCTAAGCAAAACATGGTAATGCATCTGTGTAACTGTTAAGTAAAAATAATTCCTGCAACTGTTAGATTTTCCACAAAGCAAATATAATGGTAGGAGAATTATAGGCTAAAAAGATAGCATGGATATTGTGAAGTTTTTCATGTCTGCATTCCTTAAGGAGAAAAATCCCCAAGTTCAAATAATTGTTTAAGAAGCATTGTATTTAGAAGCCAAAGGAAAATGAGAGAAACATTGATCTTTTAATTTGCAAGGCTCTTGTCTGCCACATACCTCTTTAATGGTATATGCTTATAAGGATGGAGTTTTGATTGTTGCATACTTATAAAAGAAAGAGCTAGAGAATTATCCAAACTTTACCATGACGTAATGTCATAAAGACTGTGTTTAGTTCATGTTATCAGTGGTTCTTGTCAAAAGCCCAAAATATCTTCTGAACTGAAGAATCTCAGAGAATTCTCATGTATTTTGTAAAATGCACTTGCTATGAAATTTTACTACAAGTTCAAGTTGCCTTACCTAAGAAACACAAAATGGAATCTCTGAAGTCTTTGTTCTCTGTTTTCTTGGGATAATACTAATGCAATGGATTGGAGTATCAAGATTACCCAGGGGCTAGGCAGCATACTGAACATGCAAGGCACTGTGGAAATGCAGATTCTCTTTATCATCATCATCATCATCATCAATTCTGCTAAAATAGGCATGCAAACTAGTGTACTCTAATTCTGTTGAAATTAGACAAAAAATGCCATTTTGTCAGTGTTGTGATTTCACTCAGTTCAAATTTTCATCTCTCTTTTACAATGACTATAGAAATGCTTGTAGGATTAGTGAAAAAATATAGACCTTTAATAGCTGAAAAGTATTTATTGACATTTTACATTTAAACTCCATAGGCACATGCAAACATTTTTAAGGAATTTGTTTACATTTTTTTCTTACCGATGTAATGATAGGCTGTATGTTATTTCTAGAATGACTTCCAACTTCTAAATGTAAACAATGTTCCTAGGTTGTTCATTTAAAAATACAATAAATTTAAGCACAAAGTTTAATATTTTAAGAAACTTTAATTTTTGCAAAGCAGCTAACTTGAATTGTGAGAAAAATTACAGCAAAAATTTAAAATATATCTATTAAGCATTGTGCCATAGGTGGTTCTAGTAAGGAGACTTGCACCTGAGTTGATGCTTGTTGCGCTTTGAGCATAAGAACTGACTCAAAATGTCACATTACTTTTATGCAATATGATTCATATATTATGCTCCTTTGCTATTGTGTGCTGGTATAGTAGGGCTGATGTGCCCTGGGGAGTGCACATCATGCTGCAGCAATGAATGTAATGGAACCTCACTAACTGAAGTGTCTCATGGTGTTCTGTGTCTGAAATGGCTTTTTTCTGACTGTACTAGACATAGACAAAAATGTTCACTTCCCAATAGCTACTAAATACAGATGTGTGAGAGTTAAAGGCAACAACTGGTTCCCAAGAGTAGTTTGGGGCAATAGAGGACCAAAGTACATTAATTCCTGGAAACAATTGCTGACCTCCCCTTCTCAGTGTGTGAAAGGCTGTGAACAGTTCTGACTGAAAGTTATTCTATCTTTGAACACTCTTGGCTTTCCCCAGAGGTAAGAGTGTGGAAGTTTCTAGGGGGTTTTGTTGTTGTTTTGTTATTGTTGTTTATTTGTTTCTGAATTTCATTCCATTTTCTCTACAGCTTCTTTCTTTTTCTTTCTCTCTTTCTCTCTTTTTCTCTTTTTCTCTCTTTCTCTCTTTCTCTCTTTCTCTCTTTCTCTTTCTCTCTTTCTCTCTCTCTTTTTCTTCTCTTTCTCTCTTTCTCTCTTTCTCTCTTTTTCTCTCTTTCTCTTTTTCTCTCTTTCTCTCTTTCTCTTTCTCTCTTTCTCTCTTTCTTTCCTTCTTTCCTTTTTTTTTTTAAATTAAATATGTTTATACAACAGTGTCTTTCCAGATGCCTCAGTCATCCATCTGGACAGCCAGGAGTGGCTGTGATGCTGTGAAAGACTTACCCATAGCAGTCCTCAACACATGCACAGCTGCATCAGTTGTATCCTAACCTTTAATACCCTCTCTCCACTAAACAGAAAGAAGAACACACACAAAAAATCTTTAAGTACCAGTTCAATTGAGTCAAACCAGCAATATATTAGTATGTCATTTTTACAGGTATTTTCCCTTTGGTCTGTTCAGAAGGACCCTGGAGGAGTCCATCAGTGCACATACCTCCCGAATCACTGCAAAAACTGCACTGGCACACAATCTGGTAGGCCTTTCAAACAAAGGAAGAGGCAAACTCAGTAGTTTTCATAATTAGTATGGTTAAACATAACAATCACACCTAGAAAATCTGTCCAAAACAATTATAATTTAGTATTTCCAGAGTCTGAAACAGAAAATTTCCTGTTTGGCATTTTACTGGATGGAGATCCCCTAGGGTCATATCTCCATCTCAGCTTACAGGTGACAAAGGCCTTGAAACATATTTTTGAAAGAAAATTGTGAACTTGTGCTGATCACAGCACAAGTCCTTGCAGAGCTGTGCTGAAGGAGGAACACATTACACAGCTGCTCATCTGAGAGACAGGACAAGCACTGGATTAAGAGAGATTTACAGCTCAGGACTTTGGTACCTATGGTCAAGAATTGTTTGGAAACGTCATATTTTTATTTCATTCTGGAAATATTTTAATTTACAGTATGTGTTTTCAGATCCAGACAGTTTTTAACTATATCTTAAAGGATGCTCATTTGACAAGGTTTTTATGTCATGACTGCGTACTTCTTGCCTGAACTCTGACGTGAATGTCCCTACTGCAGATAAAAAAGTACAGACTGCTTTCATGTGACACAGATTACTGGGAAAGTGCTGAAGCAGACCAAAGTGTGGTTTATTGAATTTAATTAGGAGCCTGGGACTTAGTGGATCATTTTTGCTTTCTGAACCACTTTTAGTCACAGTTGGTCTGTCAGTCACAGTGGGAAATGCAAGGGCTGTAGTCATCCGTGGGAGGCTGGCTTCTGCTTTGGCTGCCTCCAAGGGGAAGGAATGTCCAAGTTCAGGATGTGCACCACAAGGAGAGATATCACTTAAAGTTTGAACTCTGCAAACTTGTATGACCATGCTAGCTGTAATTTGCAGAGAAGTTTCCCATTCCAAAAATCGAAGCTGCCTGGAAATACCAGAGTTTGGTGGGGCTGTTACTTAAAATTAGAAATGACGAAGCTGGGTTTTTTCCAGTCATAAATGAAATAATGAGTTAGGAATTGTGAGACTGAAGATGCTCTGTCTCCTGGGAACTTAAAAGGTGCAGATGAAAACTTTCACAATATCTAAACAAATGTCCAGTGAAAAAGCTTTATGAAACAAATACCTGCTTGTCTGTGACTCTGCAAATATTTGGCAGCTCCACTGAAATGACAGCATCATCTTGCATAAATAAAATAAAGGGAAACAGGTAAGTAGCATACAGGGAAAAGCATTCATTTCTTGGCAGACAGATTCTTAATTTGCTCATCATTGGATTCCAGCTGTCAGAACAGTTGTTGCTACAGAAAACCATGGGCTGATTTCCTGTGGCTGCCCAAGTAGGGCAGGATCTGCAAGACCATAACTTGAGCAGAAGGATGGGATTATTTGTGTTCACTTAGGGCAGAGCAGTCAGATGGTAGAGGACAAGAACAGAGCTCGCTGTTCGAAGGTTTTCTCCTTCCGCTCCATAACATCACCCCCTGGTTTTACCAGTGGGAGTCATGATATTTTGATGACATTTCCTAGGAGCAGCTTCTCTTCTCAGATCACGAGATAAGCATAAGTATAAATTGTGCATTTAGTTGATCATGCCATTTGACTTTTAAAATAATCTTGACTGGGTCACATTGGGAAATGGATACTTTTCAGCTGAGCTGCTCTTTCCCTAAACAGTGTTATGTGCCATTCCATTCCACAAAATCTTTACTTTTAAGATATCTGTTATCAGCCCCAATTATGTTACCGTCACAGGCTTTCTGCCCCAGAGAAAAGATTAGATTGATGCAGCTGTGTGGGTATCATTCTGGAGGGAGTTTGCAGAAGCCAGGGGCCAGTGGTCTGCTTGTAGTTGGACCTGGTTCAAGTATTTGCAGTTCGTAGCAACTGTGAATAAATTTTTTTGGTAAAATCACATTTTAAATACTTATGGTTTAAGCTGACTCAGGGCAGGCTTCCATTCTAAGATACCTGTGGTTAAGTGAGGTGAAAACTGTATTATTGGAGAACAGGAGGTGGTCCAGTGATTCGGTGTTATTGAAGGATTTGCATAATTTACACTTAAATGTTGCTTTTGACGCTCACTTGCTGTTTGACCTTGACCAAACTGAAGCAGACTCAGGTGCCTAAAGACACTTTAGTGTCTAATTTGTTTAAAGTCCAATGAAATCAGGAAGCATTAGTCTAAAATGCTTCAAAACCTTTCTAGTTTGTTCTTTCACTTTCTCCCTTTAAAATGGAGATGAGAACACTTTCCATCCACAGGAGTGGTGTGATGCATACATTGAAAGCATAAGTGCTTGGAAACCATGATAATGTCTATATGCTTGTCCCACTCCTTTCAAATATAGCCATTTATGAACTGTGTCTTTATTTATCAGTCACTATTACATGCATCACAATTTCCTTCTCACAGGCTAATATTAACATCCCAATGGGGGCATTTCGACCTGGTGCAGGCCACCCTCATAAAAGAAAAGAATTTACACCTGAGGAAGTGGAGGAGGTAAGTGAAAAAGATTTTTTTTCCCCCAAGGAGAATCCCTGCCATAAAATGGAAAAAAAGCTTTTAAAGTGACCTTATAGCTCTGCATACCAATCTTAGGTACCATAGTTGAACTTGCACTGATCATTCATGGAAATAAATGGCCACTTACTAACACTCCATGTATAAAAAGTTCTGCTTTTGGTGCCAAGGCACCTGTAGGAATATAAACTGTTTGCAAGGTGTGTAGCTCTGCTTTCCCAGCAGGATGATATCTGCTGTCAGGACAGGGAGCCAGGATTTCACCAGCAGGATTTGTCTAGATGAGAGCTGATGAGATACAGCAGGAAAAGTTACAGCCAGGCTTTGGAAGGCACTGCTGCTGCCTGTCACTCTGTGGTGTGATTTATTGTTACAGCTTAACAGGATTGGAACAGGTTTTCAAACACAACGTGTTTTGGAAAGTTTATCAACAAGAAGGAAATGAATGTGAAGACACTTTCAAGTTAAAACAGAGATTCTGAACCCATTTACCTGCCTAGGGGTGAAAATACTCCATTTTGGACCGAATTCTGTATTTTCATGCTTGCATTTTACAGGAAGTGTTTAATACTGAGTTCTGAATATAAAATCCGATTTATACCTTAACTAACATTGATCACAAAGGCTATGATTAAACACAGATCTCATATTTCTGAATTATTTTAAAACTTCTTATTTACCATTAACTTCAATAATAAATGAGACCCTAACACCAACAGTGGAAGAAAAGGTAGTGGTAGATATTCCAAGCAAGATAAAAAGATGGGTGCTCCTGGTTTCCTGGCCAGTTTATTTAGTTTGGATTCCTAATCCCCACATGAGAACTCATCCTGCTGGGCCAGAGCTCCCACTGCTTCTCACAGGCAAGGGCAGTAAAGGCTATGTAAGAGCCAATTCTTCCTTTTCTGTCTCAGTCAGATTTCTTTTTCTGAATTTTGCCATTTTTTTTGATATGAACAGTGCTCTGTTTACAGAGAACTCTCCTGAACCAATTAAGCCTAGGCTGACTTGGATCTTAAGAAGATTTAAAAAACAAACATACAAAATGACTTTGAACATATATTGTGGCTTTCTCCCTTGGAAAGAAATCAAAGAATACATCTCTGCAGTAATTAAATTGGTGAAGGAGTGCATGTTATTAAGTAGAAACTAATATAGCCTGTGTGAATTCTAGTAGTGTTTGAGAAATAAAATAAATGACTGGTGTTGATAATTACATTTGTTTGGGTAATTGAATGTTGCTTTGTTTCTCAGCTACATGAATATTCTATATGAGACAGTCATTACAGAAGTTCTTGGCCCAGGTTTTATGGCCAATACTCAACCAAACCAATGGGATTAAACACTACAGAAACAGATCTTGTTATAGGATTAGAATAAAAATGCTACCAGTGAACTTGTCATTTCAGTTTTCTCATCTTGTTAAGGTTTGCCATAAGTTTTGCCTTAAATTTTGCCATACAGCTCATGATTTTTCAGAGCAGTTTTAGATGAATGCAACTTTTGCTAACAGTGCATAATCACTGCTAACAGTGCATTTTCCACAGTATTTTAAAGCCTTGGCATAGGAGATGAGAGGAATATGGATCTTATTCAAAGGGGTGGTGGAGTCAGATAGGAATGAATATTTTTGAAAGTCAGTGGAGCAAACATGTAAACATGAAAAGAAATGGAGGGTGGGAAGAGAAAAGAACTCTTCTTCAGTCAGAGCATTGCCATGCTTTATTTTTTAACCCTTATTGTATATCTAAGTCGCTCTCCAGGCTTCCTTCCCTAAAACTGAAGGCCACAGTCTCATCTCAGCTGTGTGTTGCACATGGAGTGAGTGATGTAGGGAGTGGTGAGGTCATAAACAGCAAACACCTGAGGCTGGAGGAGAACACTGACAGCAAATCAGGGAGCACAAATTCTCCAAAATGTGGGCAAAGCTTGCACCACTTGTTCTACAAGAGGAATGGTGCACATGACGTGAAATGGTATTTTTTACATAGTTTCTGCTATGTTCTAATAAATGCTACATGGTTCAGGGAGTGCTTGTTTCCCCTGATTATTCAGATTAGCTAGCAACACTGTCAAAGGAAACATTATAAGCTCATGGCATCTTTGACTACTGATGCAATTTTGTGCATCCTTCCAAAGAACTTCTGTATCAATTTACTTATTCTCCTGCTGTGCTTTGCTACTGTTTCAGGATGTTAGATCATTAAACCAGATATCAGGCAGTACATACAGTACCTGGGGCTGAATTACTGGCTGAGATTTGAAATGATCTAGCAAAAACAGTAGTAAAATACTATTAGTATTATCTTTTATTAATTAATAGTGTATTGATTAAAATGTGAGAAAAGATAATACAAGTCGACCGAGCCAAGAAATATAATTATCACTTCGTTTTTCTTATATTTGGTGATCTTAAGAAAATCCTTAAAGATCAGATAGGAAGAAAATGTCAGTTTTTTACAATACCTTGTTTATTTGCTACTTGACATTTCAAACTCTTCTTCCTGACTAGCATGTAGTCCATTAGTCAGCAGAGAAAAAAAAAAAGTGGCCAATAATATTTGACAAGTAATGCTGGAATTTTAAAAATTAAATCAAATATTAAGAATTGACTTTTCACAGTTAATACATCTTTTCAAGAAGGGTGGCTAATAAATCTAAATCATGATTAACTCTAAAAATCCCATGATAAGAGGCACAGAGTAATCAAAAATGAAAAAATAATTTAATCATGAAATTATTTATAGAAAAATATAAATTAATCTGTAAATGTACTTGAGTCCTCCTGCATGCCAGCTTTATAAAATACACAACATATTGTAACAGCAGTAAACTCCTGTCTGGAAAGCTACTCCTTCAAAACATTACCCAGTCTAGAGTAGAAGTTCTCTAAAATACCTGTTCCACTCACCTAGAAGCAATAGCACAGCTAAGGAAGTACCAAGGGCTGAAATACTGTGGTCCATTGGGAAATCAGCTGAGTTGCTCACTATTGTGTAATGGATGTTATTTAACTGGCACTTTTACAGTGTCAGCAAAAAAGCCATGGAGAACTACCCAAATTCAAACATAAAATGACAAAAACCCCTTCTGGTATTGCAACTGAGGTTATGAAAAGTTACATTTCAGCTCATGCTGATCTTGCATGGAGCTTTTGGAGTCCATAACCTACTATCATAGCTCTTCTGCAGAGCTGCTGAAGTGCATGATGATCTTCCTCTCAAAGTGTCTGGCAACTGTGAAACTTTCAAAGGAATTAGATGATAAAAATGGTTCTTCTACCTTTGAAGGACTTGGAGGTGCCTTCAGTTCTTCAGTCAGTTATTTTCTACTAATTGTCCCATAAATTCTTACCCATTCTAATCCTCATTCCTCTACACTGAGCATCTTCTATTCTTTTTAAACATTTTAGACAGCAACCAACAACTCTTCATGCCTCCACCCCATTTTCTACTGGGATTACCTTTAGTATAAAAACATCATTTCCTGATTTTCAGTAACTGATCTATGCTCATGCATAGATTATGACCTTCCTGCTATTGCAGCAGGAAGGTCACTGGTATCTTTTGTGCAGAATGTTCCTGCTTCATCAGAGGAGGAGAAAGAGAAGAAAGTCCTTGCAGGAGCTAAGAAACTTCCAGGTCCTGCTGTCAACCTGTCAGAGATTCAGAACATAAAGAGTGAGCTGAAATATGTCCCCAAAGCTGAACAGTAGCTGGAAGAAGCAGGTGAGTAAAACAGGAGTTTTCTGCATGGCTCTAGGAGAAGCAGGCTGATCCAGAAACCCCTCTAAGTAAAAAGATGGCTTTTCCATCACTTCAGTGCACCTGGAGTCCTGCCCCATAATTCAGGGAAAAATATTAAAAGTCATATTTGGTATTTTCTGTTATTTCAAACATAGATCATGTTGGAGACTATATCCAATGATATGTGGTACCCATCAACCAGCCTGAAATATTCTATTTAGCATGTTAAGATCTCAGTGTATTTGGAATATCAAAGCCACCTTAAAAATAACATATTGCTTCATAAGCACGAGTTTTGCAAAATATGGAACTTGTATTTTTACAATCTAACTACAAATGAATATTTTACAATGCAAATAAATGTCTTGCAGTGATGGACAAGTAGGTCAGTATTTTTAAAAAGCTCCTTTGGCACATTAGTCATTTGATATTAATTTATTTAGGTGATTCAAAATTGACATGCTAATGTGTCCATGTATTTGATCACACAAACATACCCAGTACTGTTTGTGGCACTCAAGGACTTGCTGCAGTCCAGCACAGGAAGGACATGGACCTGCTGGAGTGAATCCAGGGCAGGGTCACAAAGGTGAAGAGAGGGCAGGAGCATCTCTGTGAAGGACAGACTGAGAGTGAGGTTGTCTGGGCAGATCTCACTGGGGCCTTTCAGTAAAGAGGGATTACAGAGAAGATGGGGACAGAATTTCTAGCAGGTCTTGTTGTTATAGGATAATGAGTAAAGGTTTTAAACTTGAGGGCATTAGATTCAGGCTAGATACAAGGAAGAAGTTTTTTACAATGAGGGTGATGAAACATTGGACCAGGTTGGCCAGAGAGGTGGCAAATGCCCCATCCCTGTAAACACTGAAGATCAGGCTGCATGAGACTCTGAGCAACCTGGTCTAGTGGAAAATGACTCTTCTTATTGCAGAGGAGTTGGACTAGATGACCTTTAAAAATCCCTTCCAACCTAAACCACTCTATGATTCTATGATCATTTTACTTAAAAGGAAATATTCAGCACTTCAGTGCCAACTTCCGAGTAATTTATATCTGATTTCAAACAAGACCCATAAGCCTCTGTTGTTCTACATTCTGAACCTACAGAAATTAATTGTAATTTCTGTCCATTAAATTGTTCTCTGATTTCCTTTGAAAAGCCTGAGTCAGTAGGGATGCATCAGGCAATTACAATGAAAACTCAGATGTACAGAGAAGTTTTAATACAAAAACATCCCCATCCTGGCTACAGTAAGAAAAAGATAGTTGTGTCACATAATATACACCTGAATTGCTAGTTCTGTATACTGATTGATGAATCCTTTTTATCCTGAAGAGAGGCAGAGGAGTTAAAGTTGAGCAGGAGAAAATCATCTGGAATTTACTGCACAGAAACATAAATGAAGAACAGAGAAAGACAGAAAGCAATGCAAAGGGGTTCTGGGAATGCAGAAGTGCTAATAACCAGGCATCTTAAAAGACATGGTGTATAATTTGAGTGAATTACCCCAGTGCACACTGCATCATTAACTTGTTTTTTATGTACAGCATAAATACGCCATTTGGAATGAAAGAGTGTTGAGTATTTTCTTGCTTTTACCCTGCTGTGTCATAATGTCCCTGATATTTTAAAGATGCAACAGAGTCTTTCTCTTCCGGAAACTTGAGGGGGAAAGATAACATTTTGTAAAATGTAACATTTTAGTCATTTCACTAAAGCACTGCCCAGAGAAATATGAATTTTTAATGTGAGGCTTTAAAGAGGTTTTTTTTCCTGTAAGAGATATTTTGACGTAAATTTAGCCCCATATTTATGCTCAGATGATTGCTAATTTTAACATTCAAAAGTTTTTTAGTAATTACCTTACTGAGAATCTGACAGAAACATTTAGGGCATGGTTAGATGTTCACTCTAAAGTTTTCTAGGGAAAAGTCACCAAAGTAAAGGGCATCTTGAAAGCAGTGAGGTAATTATGAAGTCATTTCTGTCTCTGTCCTTCTTTTGGTGTATTGGTTATCAGGTTCTGACAGTGATACAGATTTCTAGATTTTGGGTAGTGCAGTCACAGGTCATATCTGGAAATTTAGTTTCTATAGTGGTTGCAGGTATAGTACTGGAGCCTGTGAATTTGGATGTTGTGTAGAACTAAGCATGTGCATGAATTCCACGTAAAATTGAGACATGAATTAATCATGAGCCACATCCAGCACCCTTGAAGGATACTAAATCTAATGACTGTCCCCTATAAGAGGACATTCATCAGATCTGGTGTTTAAGTCGTGGCCTGCAGCCTTGTATAAGATGTGATCTTGTCAGAGAGCTGTTTTATGATTGATCATGCAAATCCAGAGAAGGTTATCTCAGACTGCAAAAAATTCACACTTACACCTGCCTGAATCTGCTCCATCTACAGGAAGGGGTTAGAGATCATCCTTTGAATGTGATGATCTCAAAAGAGTGGTGACCTGACTGGTCAATAGAACATGCCTGTGCAGAGTGTGTACTGATAGATGAGGGTGTTCTTTAATTTTCACAGTTTGGAAATTGATTCTCTCTTACATTAGTACTATAATCTTCTCAGATACTCACTATTGTGGGATTTCCTTTTGGTATTTTTTTTTTCTTTCTTGTGGTACTCAGTAGTAAATACCTACTTGAAACAGTTAGAATAACTCCAAATACTCTGGATAATGTCCATTATCCTGTGATCCTATAATATGACGCAATAAAAAATATCAAGAGTACACTTTAACATGTCAAAAATATCAAAGCTTTTACAACCACAGCAGTTTTTTCCAGCTTTACGTCCTGTATTGTCATACATCATGGTTTCAGTAAATTGCAAGCTAACATGATTCATTTTGCTTTAATTTTTAATCCATGTTTTCTTGCTCAGTTTAGCATGCAAACCCAGCAGCAAAATAAGAAACCTGCAAAGCAGCAGGTTGGTTCATTATTTGCAAACCCATTCCTACATAATTTGCACTTTAGAGTAACTTCTGTTAAAAATCTTTGGTCTTGCTCTTTGCCAAATTAGGAAACATGAATAGAATGCCAAGATCATAGTTGTGAGTATAACAGTTTGTGGGAGGAATGCAATTAGGGAGGTGTCATGAAGCTGGATCCACTGAAGGTCATCAAGTGCTCCTCAGTTAAGATATTCCTGTAGTCATCCCTTATGGGGATCTGGTCTATCATCTATAATTAGCTAATTAGCATACTCTGCTTTGTCATAAAGACTTTTTTCTTCCACACCTGTAGATGATGCAGCCAGTTTTAATATACAATCTGAGTTATGATTCATTTCCCTTTTCTCCATCTACAGTATTTTTTTCCGCTCCCTTCACACCTGGACATTTCTACATGCACAGGAGTGAAGCATATGCAAAATCAAATAGCAGCAAAATATCATACACTGAAAATATATGCCCTGTTGAATAAGTAATGGTAGGTAAATGGGGATGAGCAAAAATTGTCATTTCACCTGAGAATATAGATAATGGCAGCCAGTCACTTCTGCAGCTCGTGTTCATTCTTCATTCTGTGTCCACCAGCTTTGGTTCCTCAAGTGTGGAGGGCTGTGTAACAAATCTTTTTATGGTGAAGGGCCATGGAGTCTAAGTGCTGGACTTTGGTTTCAGAGCACCTAAACCTTCAGCTAAAGTGGTCTAGTTCTTTCCTCTTGAGGAAGACTTTCTTAGTAGAACAATTTCTCAAAAGGCAGAAAGGGAAAATTACTGTCTTGAAGTTACAAAACAGTCTGGCATGGACATTAGGGCAGCACTCCCAGCACCGTGTTCTGGTTGTGTTTGGAGAAAGGAATTGTCAGGATCCCCATCACAATGTTGATGAGATGGTTTCTCACCATCTGATGCAGAATTTGCAGACAAATTGTGGTCTTTACCTGGAGCTCCACTGGGGAGAGTGGTTTGATTGCAGAAGGTAGTTCCATTGTCAGGTTACAGAAGGAAGGGAACTGTGCTTTGAAGGCTGAAGAACTGCCAAAAGCTTCCTAGGGCAGCTCAGCCTTTGCACTATGCAGAGAATTCTGCCCTGCATAAAATGAGAAATCTTGTCAGCAGAGCAGCCTCTGAGACTGGCATCACTTGGGGAAAAAAGAAAAGGGAAAAAACCCTAACAGAAGTCCTTAGGGAATAAAGGTCTGATGTGCACTCACACAAGATGTTCCTTGGTGTTACTGCTAATTATTTACATTAAAAATTTGTCAATTAACTCGGGGTAAAAATGCACATTGTAACTTTGCCAGCTAAAGCTTTAGTTGTAGTTCCCTGCTGTATGTTGGTCTTAAGCTGCCCCTCAGTTAACAGCAGCCATTTCCCTCTCCTGGTGTCCCTGCTCTGACACACAGGTTAGTGTTTGCACCTCATTCCTGTGCTCACATGGATCAGAGGGGTACAGTCAAACTGCAGTACAGTTACAAGCAGCGTTATTGCTTTTTCTCCAGAAACACAACAGTGCTGTGCTGGTAGGGGAACTCTGACATGCTGTGAGCTCTTGAAAGAGCACTGCAGTTTTAGGAAAATGTGTTCATTTGATTGATTCCCAAATCAAAGCTTGTGTAAGAGAAGGGAATCCTGCATCCAGAGGATGCCAAGATAGGTCAGGAGATAAGATCTCCTGGAGTGGGAACTGAGGGGTGAAGAAGGGGAATATGCATCAAGAATTTCTGCAGGACCTCCTGCCAAAATCAGAGGGGTCACTGAGGGATCCCCTAGGTGTGCAAAAGTACCTCAAGGCAGGGTGCAAAGAGGACAAAGCAAGGCTCTTCTTGGTAGTGCCCAGTGACTGGACATCCCCCAACATACTGACTGTGTGGCCTGTGTTAATTTCAAAGTGCTTCTTGTCTTCTTCTATCTGTGGTTTTCCCACCATCCTGCTGGTTTTGATTCAGAACTCCCAGACCATCAACACTTGAGGATTTCATGGCCAGCCATAATTTTGTCAGGATCCTTCTTAAGATTTTCCCAAGAAACTAGGTAGTTGAAGGCTTGTAGGATTTTTTAATGGCATGTTTGAAGTTCTTTCAGTTTGCCTTCCACGTTTTTGAGTCTACTTAAGATGTGCTTTCAGACTTTAAAACAGAAGAGCTACAAATTTCTTTTCAAAGAGAAAAATGGAATGTCCAGGACATCATTTAGTATCAGAGAAACCTTTGCAATCCTGTTATCTCATTGGGAAAAAAAAAAAAGTTATTCATGTTTTTCTTCCCAGAGTTTCTGTCATCAGAAGAAAAAATCTAGTTGTCATGGTTTAACCCCAGCCAGCCTCCAGGTACCACACAGGCACTCACTCACCAGTGCTGAGGGGAAGGGAATTGGAAGGATAAAAGTGAGAAAACTCATGGGTTGAGATAAAAACAGTTTAATACGTAAGGCAAAAGTTGTGCAAGCAAGCAAAACAGATCAAGGAATTAATTCCCAGCTTCCTAAGGGCAGGCAGGAGTTCAACCATCTCCAGGAGAGCAGGGCCCCATCACAGGTATCAGTGACTGGGGAAGACAAACACCATCGCTCCAAACATCTCCTCTTCCTCCTTCTGCCCCCCACTATACACTGGTCATGATGCCATAGGTCTGGAATATCCCTCTGGACAATTGGGATCCCTGTCCCAGCTCTGTCTCCTCCCAACCTCCCCCACATCCCCAGCTCCTCGCCAGCGTGACCGTAGGAAAGGCAGGAAAGGCCTGGGCTCTGTGTAAGAGCTACTCATCAGTAACAAACATATCTCTGCATTATCAGCCCTGTGTTCAGCATAAATCCAAAATTTAGCCCCATACCAGCCACTGTGAAGAGAATTAACTCCAGCTCAGCCAAGCAGCAGAGTTTTCTCTGAGCTGGCCTGCAGCTGCCTGTGCTGAATTGAGTCTCTACCCCCGGCACAATGCTGGGGCCATCCCCAGGAGTCAGTCCTTTGCCAGTCAGGGAGAGATTTCCTTCTCCTTCTCTAGCTGAGTTGTGGAAGGGAGTGGGGAGAGCAGACTGGAGAGAGTCTGCTTTCTAGAGGCTAAGAAAGCTTGAGATATGTGTCAGGAGGTTAATTTTGCCAAGTAAACACAGTGCGCACTCTTAAAAACCAAAATGTTTCTACATAAACTAGTTAAGAAAAGATCATGCTTTGTGGTTTTGAAAACAGACTAATAACTTCAAAACAAACACTGAAGAATCAGAAAACATTTTACTTCAAAGCAAACTACAAAAACAGATGCTTGTATTTTTTCAAAACAAAAAATATGGAAAAAAATCTTTTATTTCCAAACTGTATATTCAAGCAGAGCTTTGTTGTTGTTGTTGTTGGTTTTTGGTTTTGTTTTGTTTTTTTTTTTAATTATTACTGGAAGAGACAAGAACAAATTAATAACTTGAAGGAGTCTCTCCTGATTTTTAGAAGATGAGCATGTTACTTACTGCTCTGTCTACACCATAAACAAGAGAGTTTGCAGACACATGGGGATGAACAGGCCTCTACACACAGACAGGAGAAATGTCTTCAATGCTTTTAAAGTAACAAAATAGTTCCAATGCTAGCAATGTGAGCCCACAAATCTCTGCTCTGTTCTCAAGTGAGAATCATTTCTGGAAGAAAGGTCCAAGAGTTTTGTTTGAAAGCTGAAAATTTTCATAGGTCACTGCCATTTAATAACTGCTTCCCTGTGGTCATTCTGTTGATTACTTAGTCCTGAGTGTTTGTTAGACTCATAAAATAACCCCTCTCTTTTCATTGGTGCTGTTCATGACAGTTTTTCATAAAAAATAAACTTTACACTCAGTTGCCTGAGTGAGATGCAATTCCTGGGGTAACATACCTCGAAAAAAGCTCAGAAAGGCAGGAAGCCTCCCGTAGATAGCAGATGTTGAGGGGTCAGAGAAGAGTGAAGAAGGAGTACAGTCAGCAGGCTTTTTCTTGCTTATCTCTGCTAGATGTGTTAAGAGTTAGCCCATGAGCTACAGCACCTAACAACAGGTACCACTGGAATGTGCTCTTCCTGGAAACCTCAGAACAGGATATCAGGAGTCCCTAAAACTGCAGTTAATGCTGTGTGAACAGGTCCAACTATTTAGGAGAAGGTCCTGTGACTGGAAAGACATCTATCCCAAGTCATATGCATATAAATCCATGCAGAACTAGTTGTAGCCAGGGAGCTGTGGGCATTAGAAACTGGAGAGCAGGAACAAGATCATCCTGATCACTGTTAGAGGGATATGAGTGAGATGGGAGCAGTGCTGTTTCTCTGTTCCTGGGAACTGTCCTGCCAGTGTTAGGTGTGCCTGGAGCAATCAGACACTGTGATGATAGAAATCATCAGAAACACAAAATAATAAGCTATTCCAGTAATTCCCACCTTATACAGTTCAGAATGTGTTCAGCACAAGGTTTTCAAGTGCTGCATCAGAGTGAAAAGGCTAACTGTTTTGGAATATATGAAGTGTGACTTCCCACGTTAGTAACAGCTCAGATAGTTTTATCAAATCTACATAAATTGTAGCCAATTAAGCTGACAGTATGAGCTGAAATATCTCAGCTCTGATGTGATAATCAAACAAATTTTCTTCTAAATTTAGTGCCTCATCATTTTGTTTCATAGTTTTTATTCATTTCATTTGATAGAAGACTACCTAATTATGTTCTCAGAGCCTTGTGCTTAAAACCCACATAAATTACTGCTCTACTGTACTTTGTCATCTCTTGCAGAACTGGCTCGATGTGGCAGGAGCCTTGAGACCCCTGTCCAGGAGCAGGCTATCTGCAAGTGTCCCAAGCCTTGTTTTGTGCTCAGGACTACACCTGCTTCAGCCACCAAATTGCTCCTGGTGTCTTATTTTAAAAAATGTAGCTCTTCTAGTGCCAAGGCTACCTCTGTTTCACACTTGTTGGCAAGTTTCTTCAGAAAATAGCATTCTGTAGTGTCTGAGCTCACTGTGTGTAGGTAGAACATTGTGTGTAGGTAGAGCTCACCACAACACTAATCCCAAGATCCAGTGCCCCATTGTCAACACTACTGAGGAAATACTCAGCTTCCAGTGTTGCTGGGTTTTGCTGCTATTTTAACATCCTAATTCCCTTTTGATTTGCCATAGGAGTCTCAAATACACTGTATTTCCATGTGAACAAAGGACACAGCATAAATGAGCATTTTCCTGCTGAAATACGTGTTAGTTTTACTCTCAGTGTTGGTCATAATTTCTTTTTCAAATTTGATTTGCTGTGGGTTGTAGCTAGGTGAAGGGACACTCAGCTGAACTAAACTTTCCTTCAACTTGGGAACAAGTATAATAAGTATAATGCCTGTTTTTTTTTGTCCTGCCATTTACTGTCTGTAACAGTGGGGCTGTATTTGCTTCTGACTGCAATTGGCTGAGGTTCCCTTACAGACATGGGTTCCATAAAAGCAGAATACAGCCCTCAGTCTGGGTGTTCAGAGCTGACTCCCCCACCTTGGTAAAGCTGATGTAGCATTGCTTTCAATTTAATAATTCAGTCATTCAATGGATAAAAGAAATAAATTGAGTCCTTCAGCTTTCAGCTCTCCTGGGTCTTTGTTCTCATTTATTGCCTTGGAGCACACCTTGTCTGAAAATTGCTGCTACTCCTACGTGAATTTGCAGAGCCTTTCAGGGCACAGAAAAGCAATCTCAGAGCAAATAATGGCTGTGGCTGTGCATGCACTTAGGGAAGGAGAGGGCTCTGGCTGTGCCTGCCCTGCTCCCCAGCAGAGCAGCCCCGGCAGCAGAAACGCTGCTGGGCACAGAGGGGCAGCAGGGCTGCCGAAATTGCTATTACTGAGGAAACATCAAAGGACAAAAAGCTTCCCCCAAAGCCAAACTGCTCCTGTTCTGAGGGAAGGATGGTGACAATAACTGGATACTGCTGTTTCAAAGCTTTGAAACGTGCTGCCTTTATACAGAAGATGAAACCAACACAAAGTATGTACTGAGATGGAAGAAGATGCATATACAAAGATTTGAAACCAAATATTTGAGCTAAAATAGGCAGAATACAGGAAAAAGAACACCTTTAGTTTTTCTGTGTTTATAAATCACACTGCTTTTGAGTGCAGTACCCTTCACAAAGATTGTTGAAGATGGGATAGAGTATGTCCTCTGCTAAAATTAACGAAGGATCTCAGACTTCCATTAAATACTTAATGAAGAGTCTCAAACCTTTTCATTTTGAATTTCTCAATTTCCTTGGTTTTGTGGTTTTGTCTAAAAATATTTGAATCGATCTGTCTCTTCAGGCTTTGAATGGAAGCATTTATTTTTGAAAAATATGTAATATTTCTCTCTTTTAGTTCTCAAGAAAAGAAGAGCTGTCTTTGTGAAGACAAGGCATACTTTCAGGTTTTCAGTCCATTTTGCTGAAAGTAAAGTGAGTCCAGATGGGTATATCACACATGTACCTTTTTTTTCGTTTAAACCCTTCTTTTAAAAAGTAACAGTTGATATAGTACTGCATCTCTTTCTGCTTTTCATATGCTTCTAAAATTTTTATTCTGGAACAGAACTGATATGCTATCCTATATGTAATTACTCTGGGGCAAATTAATTCTGCAGCTAAGTGTTGTCTGTTCCAGTTGCTGCAGTTTAACACATCAGCAGACAACACCTGAGTCACTGCTGAGCTTGTGAATGCTTCAAGGTCTGTCACAAGCCTCGTTTGTGTTCTGCCTTACATGTGCAGAGAGGATGAACCTGGCCAAACCTGTGTTAAACTGGGCACAGAACACCTCTCTGTTGATAAACTGTAGCTTTCTGGGCCATGTCCAAGTGTGAAGTTATCTGCGGTTTGAATGAAATTAAAAAAACGTGAGGATGACAAATGGGATGATCAGCTCCAACTTCTGCAATGCCTTGCTTTAATAGACACCATAGGGATGAGTGGAGCTGGCTCTCAGAGAAGCTTGTGCTGACCTGGGGTTAAAAGCCTCCTTTTTGAGCTAAAGATCGACCATCCTGCAGCAACGTCAAGTCCCTGGGGCTCCATCTGCAGTGAGATTTTTGGCATCTTAGCTATTTCCATCAGGGCAAGCCCATGGTTTGAAGGTCATGTGCAAGGGCAGTAGGGTACCTTGAGCCAATGGAGCATTCCTTCACATCCCTCCAGTGTCTGGAATTTTATTAACAGCCTATGGGCCAGACCCATGCTGGGCACAATGATGCAGGCAGCTCCAGAGAGCCCTCAAGGATGGCAGAACAACACCTTGCTCTGCTGTGCTCTGACCTGCCTAGAGGGACACTTCATCTGTGTCCCTTTGTGCTCCCTCTGCCATAGGGGTGATCCTCTGGCATGACCCAGCAGAGGGAGCAGCTGCCTGAGCTCCAGCTGCTGGAAACACTCACTGCCCTGCTGGCTTCACCACTGGAAAGGGGAGTGGGAGTGCCCCAGACCCCCAGGGCAGGCAGGAGTGGGGAGCAGCTGGCCCACACCATGGCACTGCCTCAACTGCTGTATCCCAAGGGATGGATGAAGGCCAGCATTGTCTTCCCCTGCCAGGGTGCTCTAGCATTGTTCAGGGATGAGTCTTGGTTCCTCCCAACAGGAAATTGGCTGTAAGGAGATGTACAGGGTTACAGAGAGAGGAAAATGGAGATAGAGTGTCATGTCTCACCCACAGTCCTCAGTGCCTCTGATCACACAGGTCTCTTCAGAAACTTTCTGCCCTGCAGAAACCCACACTTCTGCCATCTCAAAAAGATGGTTTTGCATGTGCTGTTACAAATCCTTGAGACTCTTCTGCAAGCAGCATGGTGAAGCTTGTGTGGAAAGCTGTTTAGACATAGCTAACAGAAAAAAAAAAAATGAAAACAATCAGATTTTTTCCCCCGGGGCTACAGCAATGTCCTCAGTAAAGCCAGGAGACATTTCCCATCACCCTGGATAAACCGTGTGAACTGTCTCCTCCAGATATGCTCCAACTTTTTAAAAAGCAAGTAGAAAAATTTGCAAACATGCAAGAGAAGGGATGTGCTGGTGGCCCCTCCCTTCTGCCTTGGCTCAGTGATTATCACACACATACACAGCCAGCAAGCATGAATAAACCAGGTCAGGTCCTTCTTTGCCTCAAAAGGATTAAACCCCACAATTCTTGCTTCCCTAGAGATTGCAGACTACCTTGGCAGGGGGGCCCTTTCTAGACTTCAAGCTAAAGCTCAGCTGCTGTGCAGAAATGAATTAAAATAATCTGTAGACAATTCAGCCTGATGTCAGCTTAGCAATGTGGAGCTCAACTGGCAGGAAGGAAACTTGCTTCCATGTGCCTTGGCCTGTGGATTGCTGTGTACCATGTCTAAAGGCTAATTTGTGTAGCAACAGTCTCCTCAGGCTGTGATTTGAAAGAAACCAGGGTGGCTGCTGGTGTTTTTGTACAGTGTGATGCAATTATGTAGGTCCTAAAGAGGACAATCACTGTAGAAACCCACCAAGTTGCTAGGGGCTGCCCAGGTTTACACATCTCCCTGGTACTCAGATGAGCAGGGTTATCTAAACTCAGGTCATTTTAGATGGGCACGAGCACAGTTTGAGGTTAGGGTGTAGCTGGTTCACAGTTTTGAGGACCACAATTTTGGATTTAATTACCTGCATCTCACCTGGACCTGAGGTGTCCAAATTGCTGGGATTGTCCTCCAGTGGTGACCTCAACCCCGAGGCCACTCAGTGGGATCTGTGCTCAAAAGTCACTTAAGTGCATCTCAAAATCACACTCCAAATTTGAATCTGCATATTACTCCCTGCTGACAGTGAATGGGGCTCTGTCTCTGCAGTCAGAGCCAGCACCTGGGCTGGTACAGCTGTGCCACTGCTCCAGCAGGAGCTGAGAGGAGCCTCTCTGCCCAAAAGAAATCTTTTCCACACAAACTGTAGATCATGGCCATGCAAATTCAAAACCAAAATAGAATTGCTCTCTGGTGCCTGCTTTCTAACAGCAGGTGATTCCTCTCAGCTTTCCCTTCTATTTCTCTGTGGAAACATAATTTTTTTTCGTTTTCAATTTGTTTAGTCAAAAAATAATTTTCTGTTTTGAAACACGGTGCTGTGAGAAAGTTTACTTCTCCCATATGTCTTCCAGTCAATCCTAATAACTCATTTCTAAATGCTCACCAGCCACAGATTGCAAATCAAGTATTAACAGGACAGGCAACGTGTTGTAACACTTTCATTTATGTTTTGAAGAAACCTAAATATTCCTTGGCAAAAGATGGGTTTACCTTTGAAACCCTAATAAATGACCAAAACCTATAAACACAGCATATATGTGTGGGCATATATATATATGTATTCACACACACATATATATATGTATATATACTGGTTATTGATGTGAAAAAAATATACATGTGCTGTAGATTTATGTATCAAATATTAAATTACTACCCCAGAGGCAGAGACAAATTGTCTCAGTACCTGCAGTAGCTTTGAAGAAGGGAGATAATGTGAAGAATTGATCATATCCTGCATGGACCAGATGTCAGAACACACAGTTTTCTGATGCAGTCAGTAATATGCCAAGTTAAATTAACAGCTTGTACATGATGTCTTGGCTTCATGCTTTTCCATCTCTGAGGAGATCCTCTGGGTTGGGTGCAAGACGCCTGTCAAATTTCCAGAGCTGATTAAGAGCTCTCACTTTTCCATGGCAAAGGAGCCATAAAATCTAGAGAGATTTTGAGACTTAAATATGCAGAAGAGGCTGCAGAGAATGTGGGTTATGGAAAAACTATGTTGGGTTTTAGTTGGCAATAATTTTCTTACCACCCTTTCCTTTTCCTCCCATTTGCTATATTTTTCAATATACTTTGCTTCATACAAAGTGCTAAGAATTTCAGGAAAAGTATTTGCAAAATGCATGGAGACCACTAATTCTCAATTTAAATGTATTGAAAATAAAACCACAGCCAACTTCTGTCTCATCTGTGAGTACATTTGCAGAGGAGTGACCATTGTCTCAGGGCCTCTGTTTTTATTGCACGTGCCAGAGTTATATTGAAAGAAAACTGGTGGATGATTAGTACCATGCTCAGTTGTGCTGTGACATTATCTGTGGGCATATCAGATGCACTGTTTTTATATATATATATAGATGCACTGTAGATACACTATATTTATATGGAACAACACTCATACATTATGAATTCTGTGAGAAAAAGCCATATGACCAGGAGAAAGTAGCATTTTTAGAAGCTGTAACTAGCACAGAGAGTCAAATGTGGGTTATTTGCAGTACAGACTGGGCAGAAGAGGCAGAATTCATGATGAATGGTGTTGGTTATTGCTGCCCAAATAGAGATAGACGAGATTTCTATTTTCTTTCTTAGAGATGAGCCTCTTCTCAGTGTCTTCAGCATCACAGAGCTTGCTGCTAATGCATTGAGAAAAAAGAAATCAGTCTTAGAGAGCTTAGGGATAGGGATTCCTTCAGGTTCAGCTGGCCCCAGCCCCAAGACCCCCGTGCTGCCCATCCTTGTTCCTGCACTGGGGCTGTGCTGAGGACCCACCTGGCTCCACACCAGCCTCACACTCGAGAAGAAGTAACTTCCCCTGCCTTCAGAGCCCAGCAAGGACCACTGAATGTCACTTCAGCTGACTGGGATCTCTGGGCACATCTTCTCTCTCACAACAGTGTGTGCTGCTGTCACAGAGCCTCAAGCTGTCCAAGTGCCCATGATATCCCTGAAAAGTCCTGAAAGAGCCAAAATTACAGCAGAGCAATGTTCCTTTCCTGAGGCTTCCAAACAAACACAGATTCTGGCAATACCCTCACTGGTATTCAGCTCTAGGATGCTTCTGAAGTGAATTTTCTTTATAGCTTTAATTGCAGTTTAGTTTTAAAGTGGGGAGCACATCAGGCAGCAGCAGGGGAGCATCTGCAGGAGGATCCCTCCTCCCAGGGTGGCAGGTCAGGGGGCAGCAGCCCTCTGTTCAAACAGGGACTGTAGAGGTTACACTGCTGCATTTTTTCCCCTTTAATTCCAATAGCAGAAGCAGGTAGGTTGTGCTGCTGCCCTTGTATGTTTCCCTGGCTACCACAGAAATGTGATTGTTTTACTTTCCCCAGCCTCTCCTCAATAGTTATGTAAAAGAACATCATGTCCTTCAGCTGCTTCAGCAATCTGAAGTGCTAAAAATGCAAAAGACCCTTTTTCTGACAGTCTTTTGTCTTCTCATGCTTCTGCGTTTGTCATTGTTAGAGACTGATTTTTTACCAAGCACTAGTTTTCAAATGAATTGTGGTTTTGTAAACCAGAACATCTCGGTAAATACTGCATCGTGGCAGTAACTCTTCAGGGAAACTAGAGGGCAAACTTCTAAAGTACTTGGAGTTCTCTAAACCTGCAATTAGGTATCTCCTCAGCTTCCCAAAGAAACGCCAAGTGCCTCACTCCTAGGGGCTTGCATCTTTAATCACTAAATGCTTTCAAAATACTGCCCCGGGAGGGCTCAGGAAGCCTGCTGCATAAAAATAATAGTCATTGCTGTGTGTCAGCAGCCAAGCAGCTCCTCCTGTAAGTCTGCTGATTATTATACCCAATATAACTGTCTTTTGCTTATCCCTCCATTTGTCTCAGATTTTTGTGCTATGAATTGTGTCTTATTGTTTGCTAGAAATTACTGTGGGCCAAACAGGGTTTTATTATAATTGTTGTCATCACTGATATATGTGTGAGTACTGCTCAGCATCTACATGGGGCTTGGCTTCTGACCCATTCATAAAAATAATTTTTCACTTTCTATGAATCTGTCTTTGAGTCTGGGGGAAACTGGGTATACAGCTCATTTTTAGAGCTTGTGGTTGCCAAAATGAATCTTGAAGGGCAGCAATAAATGTTTGGCATCACACAGCTGAATGAAGGTGCAGGTCAGTGCAGCAGGAGGCTGAGATGAGGCAGAGGCTGAGGAACCAGTTTGGGAATGCCAAGTTTATGTTATACTGCAGATTTAGGCCCTGCCCTCAGCTGAACCACAAGGGAGCAGGAATACCTGGGGTTAAACCATACTGTTTAAAGTTTAAAAAAATAGGATTTCTCCTCTGTTTTGGGAAACTATGTCCAACAGGTTCTGAATGTTAGGAGTGTTGAGCGGGAGTTAAGGTTTTTGAGTCTGTCACACATGAAATTGCTGACCCTTGGAAGCCCCCAAAATCAAGGGGCAGCACCAGCCTCCTGGGCATCTGCTGGGGTACAGAACTGGCCAGGTCAGTCACACTCAGTGTTCCATGTTGCATCAGGAGAATTGCTGGAAGCCAAATGTTTCCAGAAAAGTTACATTTTCAAAGGCACAAAACTTTCCCAGTGGAGAAATGTTCCATCAGAAAAGTGTTGGCCCATTTTGACTCTTGGCATACTCTAAGGTACAAAAACTCATTGCATTTTAAATAAATTTCAGCAGCCTCAGCCCATGCCAACTCTCAAACAACAAATCAAGCAAACTCGTCTTTTTCTCCAGTAATTATCCAACCTGATAATTCTCTTGTCATTTCACCTTTTGCTTCACTGAAGGAAGAAAGGGTTTTTGCAGTACACCAAGATGATGTTTCCTTCTATTTTCATTGCCCTGGAACTTGAAATTCATAAACTTTCATGGTATAAATATATATATAATTAAAATCCCAGAGTAAACATATACAAACAACCCCCCAAATCAATTACCTTCAGGATACACATGATCAGACGTTGTTTTATAATTTTTTCTTTTTAGCATAGTCGTTTCTATGACTATAAACATTAAATGTGCATATTTTTCAGGGACAAATATAAGACAACAGTCTGTCTTGCCAAAGTTTGAACACGTGGCTTTTAAAAGTCTAACCAGTCACCACCCAGTGCTTAGACCTTTCTTCTCAACCATTAAAGTTGCACAAAAATAGAAAGTATTTGCAATAAAAAAATGAGTGGCAGAGCTATGATCCTGGACAATATGTGAATTCTTATGGGTGATGAAATAAAAATCTTCAGACAATATTAAAGTCTGATAGGAAGTGAAAAATCAGGCAGTATGGAAGGTAAGGGTTAGTGTTTTTGTGTTTGTCATTGCACATGAATTAATGTACTGTACAGTCTGCCTTATATTTTGTTGCCTGAATTTTATGATTCATAACAATTTTCCTCATACCATCTCATAGCTACAAAATTTTGCGTGGGTACAGAACAAGTACAGCAATGCAGAATCATCTTTTCTACATACCAATAAATCTCTGAAGTAGCCTACCTCACTTTAAGTATAGGGGAAAGAAAACTTGGTATTGATATTTTAATATTTGAATATGAATAATCACTATAAGGCTTCATGTTCAATCTTCACTGATTAACTGATGCTTACGGGAGTCATTTAGCAAGTCAATATTAATATGTGCTTTTTATCGTTAAGTTCCTCAATTTTTTTGAGAAAGAAAAAGCCACTGACTCCAGAAAAGTCAGCTGTCAACAAAGATCAGTGGCACTTTAGAAATGCCATTAGTGAGGGACTCTGTAGGAATCAGCAGCATGCCAAAGATTTCACTTTCCACAGTCTTTGTCCCTGCAGCTCTACCATCTCCAGCAAAAATAATTTCTTAACCTTTTGCTTGCCATTTTTTTAATTTAAAAAATACAAACAATGTTCAAACCCTTCTCTGCATGTGAAAACCATGCAGACATGAAGCAGTGTTGCTTAGCACTGGGCATGTGTCTCTGGAGAAAATGCCAGCTTAGCAGGAGCTTTAAGTGGCAGCCAGCATGACAATAGCAAAAGACATGAGCATTCAGGTGTGAAATCACTGAGCCTTTCCAGCCACAGCATTTTGCTGTGTGATAGGTTGCATTTGGATTTCTGAGACTGTTTCATACATAATTTCAGCTAAAGCTTTAATATTTGATTTGAAGACACAGCACAAATGAAGTGCCAGGGTAAAAGAAGTCCAAGGCCAGTGCCTTCCTTCAGAATCTCTTTTGTGCAAAACAGGTTGAAAATCATTGTTCATAATTTAATTATGTAGCACAGTTGTGCATTTTAGAGTTCATATGGCATGAGGCAGCACAATCTTGAGGGTGATAGCCCACCCCTGCAATGGCTTTTATTGCACTGTTTGAGGGACTACAGTAAGACTGCCAAAGGATTCACCTGCAAGAGTCTTTACCCTACCATAAAAATGTCAGTAAAAAAACCATCATCTTACTCCAAATTTCAGCCTCCCAAAATCAAATATTTTTCTAGAAAAATAAAACTGGGTGGCTGGAATTTTCCCAGAAAAGCAGAGAGTATCTAGGATTTTACAGTTTCCTGAGAAGGAATCCAAATTTTTAAACTGGATCAGTCACTTTTGTCAAGAAGCTTTGACTTGTTAGATTTCCAGCTCTGTCCACCCCAAATAACATTTCTAAGTACTTGCAACAGCTGTTGTTCAGCAGCTTCAAACCCTTGGTGCAGTGGGTCTGGTGCAGACACACGCCATGGGGATCATTATGGAATTTTACAGTCCAAGCTGCTGGAGGGGTTTGAAGGCTGGGAGATGC
The DNA here is from genome assembly GCA_013400215.1 of Cisticola juncidis. Classification (NCBI taxonomy): domain Eukaryota; kingdom Metazoa; phylum Chordata; class Aves; order Passeriformes; family Cisticolidae; genus Cisticola; species Cisticola juncidis. The sequence goes on from VXBR01011355.1 coordinate 1,656,721, forward strand.
CTCACCAAACATCCTCCTCCTGTGCCAGGCACAGCTCCTGCTGTTGGCTCTCTGTGCTATTGCCTGGCCAGGGCCCTGCCTTCCACAGGACAGGGAGCAGGCAGAAAGGGCTTGGGAGGTGCAAAATGGCTTTGGTCCCCCTGATCCTACTGTCCTACGTGGGATGTGAGAGGGTTTGGCTTTTTGGAGCTGTGATGCCTCTGGTGGGTTCATCACGACCCAGCCCGAAGGCTGTGGCCCCCACACTCACAAGTCACTTTTGAAGCAATTCAGGAATTCTGTGTTTTAGCTGTATAATGATTTGACCTTGTTTGATCCAGGTTACAGAGTTCAGTACCAGTATTTGTGTTCTTGCCTTTGTACTTCAGCTGCAGACAACCTCTGAGGTATTTTCCCCACGTCAGCTCTGTGGTGGGCTGCCAAGTGCTGACTGCAGGGAGCCTCTGCCGCAAGAGCACTCACCACCATATACATTTTCTCCTAGCTGGAAATTTTGTTTACAGAGATATGCCCTGCCTGAGAAACCCCAGTCAGGCAATTAACTCTCAGAGGGTGAATTTCATATTGCATCTCCACTCTCAGTACAAGAAAGATGTCCCATTGTTTGAAATGTCACAGCTTTTTTTGACTTCCTCTTTTATTATTTTTGTAGTTTATTTTGGATTTTTTTTGTTAGTCTCTTTTTCTGTACTGAATATTTTGCCAGTCATTATTTTATTTGTATTAGTACTTTGTCTGTCCCTTCTGTATAGATCTTTGTCTTGTAGACATCACAATTACCAGTCCATAAGGGCTCTTAGCAACCTCTTTTCTTTTTCATGCTAGCCACCACCCAGGTGCACTGCTGCTGGCTGTTTTCCACCCTGTGCCTGCAAGCAGTTGAGTGGTTTTGGTTATCATTGGAGAAATCAATAGGATTTGTTGCACCTCAAAGGAGGCAATAAATGTTTTGCAGGGTCAGCCATTAGACTTTGGCTGCCTTACTGATGTGATGAATTTGCTGCAATGGTAATTACTGGAGTTTCCCTGTCTGCTGTTAGGGAGAATGAAAATTAAATATAACTGAAATGTTATAACTGAAATGTCCAAGAAATCCCTTTCTACCCACCAACATAAACTTCTTGCTACTTAAGCTCTTTAAGTCATTTGGCTTCATTAACTGACTATTTGGATGTACTTGCTGATATGGTCAGGATGATACCTGACAGCCATGACCAAGCTCTTGAGTGATGCCTCCATGGGAAATAAATGTTTTTTAACACAGTGATTGTATAGATGGAGAAGAACCACTTAACATAAACCCAGAGAACAAATTTCCCTATATTGATATATAATTGCACAGTATAATAATTATAGGCACACACCTGCATGGACCTAGCAGAGCTTACTAAAGTGCTGGAAAGGAAAAGCTTTTTTTTTTTTTCCCCCTTCAGAAGACACTAATTTAAAAGATAGAAAGGGCTGCAGCATAGTTCTCATTAACAGAGGTAAAAAGAGCACTGCAGCTCCTTATCAACAACTTTAATCACAACATATGGTATATGCTGCTTAATCTTTGCTAGCCATTATGAATCACAAATGACCTCATACAATCCCAAAAGCAACTGAATATGGGTCTGCAAAATCTTTTTATAGGGGTGACACTTTAAGTTACAAGAGTTTGTAATGAAAATTTAAAGAAAATCAGAAAATTAAAATGAAATCTTGAATTTAATGGTAAGCATTTGTTACAGCCACTGTGCTGTAAAACCCATACAAATATGGAGAGAAAATGTAAAGGATAGCTCCAGAAAGGGTCATTGCAGAAGTAGTAATGATACCAATAACAGAGAGTATACCAGAATTTGTGTAGGGTTTTCTGTGTAATAAAATTTCAAAGTGCTCTGCATAATCAGTCCTTTAAAATTGTCTCTTTATGAACTACTCAGATATGATACACTTCAAGATATGTTTTGGCAGCTTTAGGAAACTGTTGGTTTTTATCTTTATAGACAATGTATTTAAATCAGCATTTGTAGTGAATCCATTAGCTAAAACCCCTGTGCTCATCAGAGTTCTACTTCATGTAAATGAGAACTGGCAGCCCAGCATAATGTTTTAGGCAACTTTCTCAGCCAAGAAATGCCCAAACAAAAGTAAAGTTGTAAGTGGTAAGTCTAGAGAGATGTAGAAGTTCAGAACACATTTCCCTGCTCTAGAGGTTGTAGAGTTTGTAACACACTACAAATCCTGAAAGTCTTGAATTGGAACTAGTCAAGAGGTAGGGATATTTGTTTATTTTTCAATAGAAATGCTGATATCTGAGAGGGGGTTCACTTTTGAAACTTCTATTTATTGTAACATCTTGGACCACATACATGTGGCTCATCAGCATCTGGGTTGCACTTAAAAATATATAAAATATAAAAATGTAAAGAATGACAAATGTCATGTCTTTATGGACATTAGGTCTTTCAGAGAACAAAAATTTAGAATTCATGTTATCTGAAAGATTTCTATTTGACAGCTGTCATTTCAGAACCACTGAGAGAAATTGTGTCTCTTCTGCAAGTTCCTTTGGTGTCAAAGCTTTGTGTCAGTGCAGGTAGCAAAAAAATTCGATAGCAGTACAACAGGAGGAATGTTTCCACCTGACTTTCCCTGTCTTAAATAAAGGGGTCTATTGTGTCTGACTAGACCTGCTGTTACACAGCACTTGGAGCTGCAGCTCCTTTGTGTGCACTGCCAGGCTGCAAACAGTGAAAGGGTCAAATCTGTCCTTCACTTCCCATGTCACACTGCCCGAGATGTAAATTAGAGAAAGAACTTGTGTATGTGAAAAGGAGCACATGGCTTTCAAAAAGTTCTTCATAGTGAAGATAGCAGAGTTTGTTATTAAAAAGATTCTTGCATTTTGGTGGAAAATATTTTTTGCCTAGCATTCTTTGTCAGAAAAATTGAAAGAATAAAAATTCTGACCTTTCTCTTTTCGTTTTGAAACCCTGCATGTATGTGTATGTGCAACCTACAGTTCCATCTGCAGCTGTTTTCTTACATATTTTTATTGATTGTAGGTAAAGGGAAAAAAAAGAGGAGATAAAAAATAATTTTTAAAAAAGCCCTAAATGTTTGTCTTTCCAATATTTCACAGGGACGATGCCCAGAAAATATAAATGAGAGAAACCATATTTTAAAAGACATATGATACATCTCAGCTATATGAGAGTTGCTCTCATTATCCTGACATAAATATAACAAATGTGTTGAAATGTTTTGTAAAAAATACGTACAGGAAAGCATAGTTTAATTTAAAGTAGGATCTTTCATTTAGTCAACCAGATATCATTGGAAAGGAGTCAAGGGATGAACTCCCTCTCCTTTGCAACTTAAAACATCTCTCTGGCATCCCATCACAGCATTAATACTTTAACCTGGAGCACATTTGACTTCCTACTGCTTCCTCTGGCATCTGTGTGGACAGTGATCTCGATACGATATAAATATTAAAGCATGGGAGAAGCTGCTTGTGGCAAGTGCTGCCCATCAAAGGGAAGTGAGGGGAGAGGAATTAAAGCACATCCACTGGCACTCCAGGTCACTGTCTGCAAAAGGTCAAGGCTTTTACCAGGAATGTAAATTCCCCTACCAGTGTGTAGGGGAATTAGAGACTCTAAGGAGATAGTCTGGCTTTATTTTACCTTGACAATTCTCTAGAGCAATGAAAGGAGACGTGTCCCTGGATTCACCTTTTGTCCAGGTTTTCCTTCTGTAGAGCAGTGTGTTTGTAATTCTAGGCTAATTCTGCTCCAGACTCACAGACATTCATGACCTCTGTCCCCTTCTTACTTACTGTAACTGATACCCTTTTCATTCCCAGTGTGCTGTTTGCTGGGAATGGCCAGATGTCTTTCAAATGACATAATGGGAACAAAACTCTTTCCTAGGCCTCCTAATTCCATAAGAAGTCATTACCTTCATTTCCCACTGGCACTTCTGAAGGGGCATTTTAAACCCTTTTTATCTATTTTTCCAAACGGTGCAGAATTTTCTCCAAGCAGCCATACCTGTTGTCCGTGTGCAATTCACGTGGTGTGTAAGAAACACTTTCAGCCTGGAATCTTTAGAGTGTGGATAACCTAAATCATGATCCACAGCCTGGCTAAACAGCATGGGGAGACAAGGGCCAGAGCTCCAACTGGGAACTTTGCTCACTGTCAGAGAGCTCCTTGCTGCCCCTTTTTGAGGGCTGCATTTATGACTGAGATAGTGGTGAGTAAGAGATCTATAAATGGGTTCTGGTGAGCAGTAAACATCATGTGGTCGTTCACTTTGGAAGCTTGTTGAGTGGGAGGCATTTACTGAACCTTGGTGCACTTGCTATAATCACTGGTCTTCTGTGAAGTGCTAATGTCTGTTTTCTTCTGTGTAAAGTTACTTCTTATAAAAGAGGATGCCTTAACAGAATTTTGGGGTTAAATACATAATGAACTATTGAAATAAGGAAAAAAATTTAGTGCCCACAAATGTATGGTCTTCAATTAAATAATATTAGCACCAAATGTAGTCATTTTATTGCATAGTGGAGATAGAGCCAAAATCTGGATGGATTTCATGTTTCTTCTTGTTCAGCTAACATGCTCTCTAAGAACAGAAAACACTAACAACTTGAATTGCTATTTTTTAAAAAATAAATAATTTGTCTGCTTGCTGTTAACTGGTCGGTTGTTTTCAGAGAATAAAAGGGAGATGCAGCATTAAAAACTAACCTTGAAAAAGGAAAAAAAATAGTGAGATTTTGAAATTCATTTCTTTATTTGAATTTCTTTTTGAAGTTGCATCTGTGTTGAACAGCACAAACATTAAATAATTTCTTATATAAAAAACAGCTTCTGTTTTTTCCTCTGGTCAGAAACCTCAGGGATCCAGTCTTTTATTCCAGAAGCTGACACTGGCATCCAAGCAACTGCAATCATAGCTTTGCAGATTCTCAGTCAGGGAATGGTGAGGGTCTTGAGGGCTGGAAACCCTCTAATTCCATGATTCAAAGTGTTCCTCAGCATGTGCTTATGTCCACCCTTAATCAGGATAACATTTAAGCATTTGCTCTCAAGTATATTATTTTTTTCAGATGGCTGAGGGTTGTTCAGTGCAAGGTTGATTGGAGCAGTGAGGGAGTCTGGTGATAACCTGCAGCAGCTGAAAGAATCACCACAGAACATAACTGTGGGGATTATTAATGTATCATAAGCAACCTATTTTTGAGTTTACAGCCTCCCATTGATCTCTGGAGGAGTTTGTGCTCTAAAAATAACGTGCCTTTGGAGCTGGGACAGGGAGAATTGCAGCTGGCCAGTGGGAGGTCTGAGTGGATTAGAGCATCACAGGGAGATAATAGAGGGGCCACTGACTGCAAAGGGAGCTCAGGTAGTAATTATAAGCAACCAGAGAGCAGAGAGTATACCTGAAAGAAAGATAATACAGCTACCAGGTGTTAAAATAGCACCACTTGCAAGCAGCATACTTTAGACAAAATTTGAGAAAAATTGGCTTGATTTTCCTCAGTGCCTGAGCCCTAAGGAAAGATTTATCCTCATGGCAATTTGATTTTTGCTTCTTTTGAATGGCAGGTGGCACAGTTCCTGGGTTTTTTGTTTTTATTGCTCCTCCTGCTAACTAGCTACTCTTGTGGGCACACAGTCTCCTAGCAGGCTGGGTTTCCTTTGGTTGGAGCTGCTGTGTCCCAGTTGTGACTGCAGGAACTGGACACAGCAGCCCTTCTGGTCCATTGCCTAGTGAGAGACCTGTGTCATGGAAGGGGAAAAGAAGAGAGGTGCTTGCTTGGCTGGGTGGGATACAGTGCCAGTTTTGACATTTCAGCCTTGAGGTCATGAAGGTATTAAGGGATATTAATATTGATTTCAATGGGAGCTGAAGGTCAAAGGTGTGGGAACTGTGAGGAAACAAAAAAGGACAAAGAAGTATTTGAAAAAATGGAGTATGTGACAAAAAGTAATCCCATCAACCAGATTACTTATTAGCAACACACTAATATTGTTTATAACACCTGGCTGTTCTAGTTTGTAAACTCACTGATGGCTCCACAACCAGGCAGGGCAAGAGGGACCTTGCACATGGCCCATGAATGCCCTCATAAGGATTAGTCCTCATGAGTAAAGGACAGCTTCCCCTGGGACAAGCAAAGCCTCTGCCAGACTTACAGACTGCCTGAGCCTCAAGTCCACCTCAGGAAAACATCCAGTCCAATGTCCTGCTCAGGCCATCACTCAGGTCATTGCTCATGGCCATGTCCAGTCAGGGTGTGAATATCTCCAGGAATGGAGTCTCCACAACCTTCCTGGGCAATCTGGACTGGTGTTTGACCACCTTGATGGTAACAAAGGTTTTATTTCCTATTTGGATGTAATTCCCTGTATTTTAATTTGTGCCTGTTGTCTCCTTTCCTGTCTCCTGGCACAGTGAGGGAAGGCTGCCTCCCTCCTTTTTGTACCCAAGGGCTTTGTTCTCATCTTCTTTGCATTACCACAGTCCTTGGGGACTTGATGTGCCCAGACCAGGATGGCTGTCATTAGGAGCTCAGGAAGTAAATAAAGGCTAAACTACTTAAAGAAGATAAGCATGGAGCTCCCATGCATGGCAGATGTCTCCTCCAGGTGACACCTGCAGAAAACACAGCCTTAAATCTAAGATGCTGAATCTGCTAGAAAGGTACAAAAAATTATCATGTAATCTTAAAACCCAGAATGCCAAGTTACAGCTGTCCACCATGCCACAATCTGCCCATGATGTGTTTGGAGGCAGAACCTGTCACTGGCCTCTTTCAGCAGAAGGATCAGAAAACACTTGTGATGCTGAGGACCCCACTGTGCTCACATTTGCCTGCTGTGCCCTGCACTCTTTTTCTCCTGGTCCCTTGAGCCCTTGAGTTCAGTCATAGCCAGCAATGTTTTATTCACATACCACGTGAAAACAGCCACCCTGTGATACTCAGGAACAGGCACAGAATAGTTTGAAAGAGAGAGGAGAATATTCCTGAATGCTGAAGCACATGGAGAGCTTGTGTAGGTGGGAGGTAATTATATAGGACAGGATTACATGTGCCTGTGTATCCTAGGGAGCCATCAAATACAGCCCTAAAGTTGGGTTTTGTTTTTGAGATCAGAAAGAGAAATACCTAAAATTACCTGGGTGGAAGGAAATTTCAGCTGAAACAGAACAGAGCATTGCCTTACTGAGCCAGCCATGAGACAGCAACCTCGTTTGACTGCTAATGGCCACAGAGTGTTGGAAGCATAACACATAACACAGGTGGTGCTATGGCTGCTTCACTGCGGGCAATGACACCCTCTCACTTCCTTTCAAGACAAATTAATTGACATTTGACTTCTTTATTTAAAGGTTGCCATCACTTTCAAACAGTATAAGCCATGTAGGGTTTCTCTTCATAGCACCTCTCTTCAGGAGGGAAGTGTTTCTTCTGAAAGCTAAGCAATCCCAGCCTTTGAATGTCCACTGTTTGCTCAAATGTGCACAGTCTGCATGTGCTCAGGAACACAGCAAAATCTCTCTTCATGTAACACACCATGAGATGTAGAAGGCTGTCATTTTTGTTCTGGAGGATTGGAGGATTTTTTTGTTCTGTCCTGTGATTTTTTTTGTCTGGTTTGTAAGCATTTGTTCAAAGTTCATGAGTTCAATAAAACTTACCAAAAGCAGACATACTCCTCCACCTCAAATACCTATATCTTAGCTGATTAGATATATGCTGAGAAAGTTAGTGTCTTGACCTTTTAAAAATGGATTGCAAAATCTGTTTTCAGGTTTTCAATATTGTGCTGTCTGGAACCACTGATATCAATAGCAACCATGGTATTTCTTAACTTCAGAGAGAACAGAAATAGGCCCTAAGTTGAGCTTCAAAATAGCTGTGACTATGCAGGAAAGAGTCACTGTAGACTGGTCAAAGGGAATTGCTCATCACTCCCCAGACAGAAGCTGTGTCCCACCAACCTTGCTTTAGATAAATAAATAAATCAGTGGGATTAATGAAAAGAAAACAGAAAATACTTTACTGCTATGTCTAAAATACTGTCCTCAGTGCTGGTCAGCCATGAGAATTAAAGCAGAAATAGGGGAGAAGTGGAGCTATGACAAAAGTTGTTACAGGTAGATATATATGCTACCAAAAGAAGAGGAGATGAAAATTCCCCAGGACTATTGAGTTTGGATGGAATTTCACCAGAGAAGACTCTAATGGGCAGAACAGAAAAGGCAAGAGAAGAGGATAACTAAAGCAGTTTTAAAAAGTTAAAATATAGTAGTATTGAATGGTAACATTAAATACCCTTTTGATTTTTATGAATTGATGCAACATGGCCACTTGGCAGGATTTGCCTCCTGTGCCTGCTGAAGCAGTGGCAGGGCTTTCCTGGGGCTGGGTCCCTCTTGGGCTCTGCCCAGCTCCCTGCCCAGCTCCCTGACACTGCTGGATGGCTGAGATGGGCAGCGGGGTGGGACAGAGCCCCAGCACCCTGCACCAAGGTTTAGAGGCCTGAAGTCTCAACAGAATCATGAAATCTCACCAGACAGAGATCTGGAGAGTAGGTGGGAAAAGCTAGTGGATCACAAAGATTTGTATTCTCTGAGTTTGGCTGTAAACAAGTGCTGTCAGCAAAGGAAAAAATGCAGGTGCAGGGAGTGTCCTCCCCCTCACAGCTTTTCTGCATCATCTGAAAATACCCGTGGGTGCACTGATAATGATTAATTCCTGGTCTTGTATTTGTTGCACAGGTCTGACAAGTGAAACTGAATGGATTCCAATGAGTGGAGAAAATTTCAAATATTTTATATATTTGTATGAAGACTATGAACTTCCCAGCTCTTCAATACCCCACAGGAAGTATCTTCTTTGTACATTTATATCAATGCTTTCTTCTTGTCCATTTTGTTTAACATAGGAAAGTAGTGCTGAAATAAAACAAAACAATTAGCAATGAATATGTGTATGTGCAGGAATGATTTTGACCTGAGAGCAGGGAGTAGTGTAATTTGAAGTTTGAGCAAAAGTAGAAATAGCTTTTAAAAATTACATAATTATTTTCAATTAATTTAGTTTCTGTATTTTTGAAAAATATCAATGTGTACAAAAGAGTTTTAAAATGACCTCTCAAAATGCAGAATAAATGAGGAATGTAACATCTTTTGTCCTGTTGTGAGTTCCTAGTTATAGAAGAGGAATCATGTATCATGTGTAATAAAGGAAATGAAAATACTAAAAGCAATGGTCTTTCTGGTGAGCTGAGCTATATTCTTCTTTTGTTGTAGAGACAAAGTGTTTCTTTTCCTCCAGAATCTAAAATGCACTGCTGTTCTGATACTTATGCATCACCTTTATACAATGAATATACAAGATGTGAGGTAGCTGACAGAAACCTGCAACCTTTATTCAAATAAACAGTAATCTAACCTTGATGGAACATATTCATGAATATAGCTTGAAGGATCATTATCTTCAAAAGCTGGAATATGGATGCTGGGCAAAAGTAATGTGTGATCACAGCACCTCTCACATGGAGTGATTGATCCTTGATGCTTGTGTTGTACGGACTGTACATAAAAGACTGTTTGATGCATATTCTATTTTTGGAAATGAGATCTTATTGTTAGAGAAATTTAGTATACTGTGTCTCCTTGGTCTCTTTTATGTTGCTTACTGTAAAGGGATATGAGAAGCTGTTTTTAATAATATTCTTCTAATGTTGATTTAAACTCTTCTACATACTCTGAAACTCTCTGCCTGGCTCTTGTTTATTCAAATAAAATAAAGATAATTATTCTGGTTAGAAAACAGATTTCAAATTGAATATTACTTACAATGACATCCATTTAATTCTTGTTTGCTCTATCAGATAATGCAAGAGCTAACTGAAATTATTTTTGTATTTTAAGTTCCCATATATTTGCATTACTTTGTACAGGAAATTAGAAAGGAGCTGTACTCTCTGCAGCTCAATTAAAATAACAGTCTTGTATTTTTTACTTTGAATATCTAATAACAACGTTGCTTACTATCCTTCTTCATCCTTATATGCTCTGATTTCCCTTAATGCATTTCTTGGAGGTGAACATCCCTGAAGGACAGGTTGAAATGGAAATGTCAAGAGATGGAATGCATCAGGAGCACCTTTCATTTACATCCCAATGAGATGAACGTGTCTGTTCAATCGAAAATGAACCATTTTCCCCATCACTGCATCATCAGTCACTGATATTGGACTGCACTGTTCCTACCAGTATGGAAATGATAAAAAGGAGAAAACACATAAGCCCTTGGTCCAAAAGCAAGCCAAGGGTGACATGAGCCAGGACCTTGGCTTTTGTTTTCTTTACTCACTTAAAAAAACACTAATTTCAGAGAACTGGGAAAAGGCAGCACCTCATTTTCTCCCGCCTTTTATAGGTAGGAAACTTCACAGTGGAAATGTCAAGGGATGGAGAGAGTTGTGGCCACATCCCAGTCCTCATACATGAATGTGTAGGTGAAAGAAAAAAAAAACATCCCTGACAGAGAAGTGTGGTTCTTTTGCCAGATTTCAAATCCTTGCTTCCAAATGGAGGAGTATCACCAGGGGCCACTGAACCATCTTCAGAGCAGGGAGGGACCAGTCAGAGGCAAAGAATACTTTTTCTGAGCTTTGTTTTTATTTTAAATGAAGATTTTTACACTCCCTTGAGACTGACAGCTAATGGGGAGTGGGGGTCAGCGAGAACCCTGAGTTAAGTCTTAGGACTACAAGAAATCCTTCACAAAACATGAAATTATCAGCCAAGTACTAGGAAAAAAAGGAAGCTGTGAAGACTCTCTGTGTCTCAGCTAGAAAAGGGTTTACAACTGACTGAACCCTGTTGTGCTAGTAAGGTTAGTTTTCATCAAAGCCAGAGTGAAGGTGATGCCTTGGGAAGGCTGACCTGACAGAGACAGGACAGTGCTAAGAGAATAAAGTAGGTATTTATTAAAAGGCCTTAAAGGACTCACTTTGGGCAGAACAAGAGCCTGGCCAGGGCTTCACCCAAGATGGACCCAAAATGGTCACAAAATGGCTCAGTGGTCACGAGGTCTCACACTTTTATAAATTTGGGATTGGGGTTAATTGTCCAATTACAGCTCCAGATTAGGAAGTCCCATCCTCTCGTGTTCTCTCTTCAGTCCACTGTTGTTTGTGCTTTTGGGCCTGAAAACTTGTAACTGTTGTCCTTGGTCTCAAACTGGAAAAGGATTGTTTTGTCTCCCTGCTCTGTGAAGAGAGCTTACTAACACTGAGTATGAGGCTCAGAACTACACCCCTGGGCAGCACAGAATCTGAGAAACATGAAAGATAAAACTTAAGGCATCAAAGGTTCTGACTCTAGGGCAGACACAAGTCAGTGAAAGGTGCCCAAAGAAGCTCTGAAGTCTTGTACTTTGGGCATAGGAAATTCTATCCCCCAGATGTTTGCTTTTGGCACAAATTTAGGGAAGAATTCAGGTCTTACAATGAAGAACAAGCACAGAAATACATAATAACAGATCATACTAAAATCATGCCCATTTCCTGTGGTCACATGGGACTCTCTGTGGGTATGAGCCAAACTCACAGGCAGTGAGTTCCCTAATGATCACCCCTAGAGAGTGGAGCCAGAGGAATGGCTGCAAGCAAACATTTCCAGCTGAACCAGAGAGAAAAGCACTCTCCACCCTTATCCCTAACCAGTTCAGAGGGGACCCATAAGGCAAAATACCTGGGTTTCAGTGTCATCCCTGTGCCCTGGTGCTGGTGGGAGGGTAAATCCAAGGGACAGTCCTGCCCCTGTGTGTCACCAAGCCCTGGGCAGGAAAGGTGGGGGAGAGTTTCCTTTGTTAATTCCCTACACACTGCTCTGGGTTTTTTTAATCCTAATGCAAAAAAAGAGATATTGTTAATCTAAGAGAAATTGCTCAACAGTATTGTGGCAACATGTTCTGTTAGAAAAAAACAGAAATAGGTATCATGAAGTACCCACAGCAAAGGCTTTAGCCTCATGGGAGAGCAAGACCCCAACACATTTGGGAAGAGAGTTTTAATCACTGGCCAGTGAACAAAATCACAGTCTAAGGATTTTTCTGATTATCTGCACAGGAATATCCAAAAACATTTAGCTTAGAGGTAAAGATAAAGATAAATGTACTGTTACCTGAAAATTTTTGGGAGTTTGAATACATCCCCATTGGTTACTCTGGTTTAATCACTTTCAGTTAAAAGATTATATGGCTTCTGCACTTCTGAGGCAAATAGTCTTATTTGTCTTAAAACTCTGGAGGCGTGGATTTATGTATTAATTTGAATTATAGAACTAAACTGGCAGTTTTGTCTTTTCTGTGGTGGTGTAAGACAGCAGTAAAAGGAGGAAGTTAAAAAAAAAAGCAGTAAAAGCAAGGCCCCACTGTACTGCTTTACATACTGTATCAGTAAAACATCTGTAGTTAAATGCAATTGTGTTTATGGATGTGAGTTCCCCAAATCAAAGCTGGAGACACAGTTCACTGGGTTCAATGGCATCTCACCAGGAGTGTCCTCAGTGTACTCACAAGGGTGATAAAGAAGGTCCTTTTATTTATCTCTTGTTTTATGCAGTCTGTAAATTATTTATGAGAAGGCATTAAAAAATCTGGCACTTTGGCCATTTTTTATCATAAAAAATTGATGTTGAGAGAGGAGAATCACAGAAGATGGTCCAAGGAAAATAGTTGCATCTTTTCTTTTGCTTTAGGGGCGAAATATTGAAACAATTTTCTTTTGCCCTTGTGACTAAGTCCCAGTTTATCTAATGTGTGCATATTTAATTTGAATGAATTTTTGCAGATTAAATAATGTGTTTGGAAGAAAGATCCTAATTTTAGTATATAGGCTGCCTAGTACTATTGGTGCATGAATAAATACAAAGAAAACTTCCCCTAAAGCCAGTTTTTCAGTCCTCACAAAATACTGCAGCCCCAAGACAAAATATTCTGTAGAGACAAAAAACCCTGAGGGTTTGGATATAAGATCAGTCAAACCTTGTAAAATCCAGTTTTCCCGTGTCTTTGGAAGAAGTTTAAAGCCATTTATAAAATAAGCACAGCTATCCATATGTTATATTTACTTCTCACTACATTGCTTTGCAGTAATCTGTGAGGGGGATGCTCTCAAAGGCATCCTGCACAAGACTGGTGACTGACTGCAAGTGCAAGTGAAGTGAGAGTTCTTTGGCCCTGATACCAACTGTGGGTTTCTTAAGCACTGGTGGATGCTAAATCTTGTCTGGTAACTAATTAAATTTGATTCTGTCTGGATGTCATACTGCAAAAAGCGATTTAATCCTTTGCTGTATCTTAAGTGAAACTGGAATTAAATTTGTCTTTCTTACAGATGCTGCATCCATAGTAAATGTTTTTTACAGGTACTGCAATAGTTTCTGGTGAGAGTAATCTTCATCTGACACAGTGGTTCTTCATTTCCATCTAATACTTTCCTAGCTGAGCAATTGCAGGGTTTTAGTGGTCCATGACACATCTCCCTGCCAACAGGAGACAGTCCAGGCCCTGGCATGAGCAGAAATGCAGAAGTCAGCATGCAGCAGAACTGAGCACTGTAATGATGCAGTACTTTATCTTCTATCCTTAACTCATAGCTGTTGACCACGTGAGGCAGGTTTGGGCACGAGGGGCAGGATTCACACATCTTTTTTGGCACGAGGAGGATCCATATGAGTAGATGCCATGGGATGGCACTGGCCAGGCAAGCACCAAAGCTGCTCACTCACTCCCCTCTGCAGCTGGTCAGAGGAGAAAAAATATAATGAAGGGTTCAGGAGTTGAAGTAAGGACTGAGAGAGACCACTCACCAAATACCATCACGGGGAAAACTAAGGCTCACCTTAGAGATATGAAGAAAAATTATTGCTGACAAAATCAGAGCAGGATAAAGAGAAGTAAGGTAAATCCTTAAAAACACCTTCCCTGCACCCCTCCCTCCTTTCAGCTCCACCTCCTATTCCAGCAGTGCAAGAAGACAGAGAATGGGGGTTATGATCTGCTCATCTCCTGTGGATTCTCCTGCTGCTCAGGGACAGGAGTCATTCCCCTGGTGCACCCTGGGGTCCCTCCCATGGCTGACAATTCTCCATAAACTTCTCCAGTGTGAATCCATCCCATGGACAGCAGTCCCCCTCAAACACCTGCAGTGTGGGTCACTCTACCACGGGGTGCAGTTCTCCAGGGACAGACTGCTCCAGCCTGGGAGCAGGAACCCTCTCTCCACAGGTCTCCCACAGGATCACAGCCTCCTCTCAGGCACCCACCTGCTCTGGTCTGGTGGGGGGCTCCTCCACGGGTTGTGGGTGGGTCTCAACATCCCTGTGGCTCCATGGGCTGCAGGGGCACAGCTGCTTCACCAGGGGCTGCACCAGAGGCTGCAGGGCAATCTCTGCTCCAGCACTTCTTCACTGACCTTGGTATCTGCAGCGTTGTTCCTCTCACATGTTCTCACTTCACTCTTGTCTGGCTGAAAATTACAACTGTGACACAACATTTGTTTTGATTTCTTGTTAAATCTGTTATCACAGAGGTGCCATCACCATCTCTAATTGGCCCAACCTTGGCCAGCACTCCATCCATCTTTGGAGCCACCAGGGACTGGCTCTGCCAGACACAATGGACGCTTCCAGCAGCTTCTGACAGGAGCCATCTCTGAGTCCCTCCTGCTACCAAAAGCCAGGCCATGAAAACCCAGTATCAGCTCATCAGGTGCAGGAGAATAGTGCAAGTGGGATGACCTCATAGAAAATGAGATGTAGAGGGTGGGGATGAGAGGCAGAAGACAGCCTAGGTGTATGTTTCTGCTTTAAAAAACAGGTTAGGGAGAAGAGTGATTTCAGATCTCCCATAAGGCAGATGAAATATTCTTATAAGCAGCTGGGAGAAATCTCACTATCACTGGCCCTTTTTCTCATGGGAGCCATCAACTTTCCAGTTGTTTGCTGGAAATACACCACAGCAGAGAGGAAAGAGTCCAGGAGGTTCCTGGAGTGGGCAGAGGATGACCTGACACAGCTGGTGAGTGAGCTAACCAGGGGACCCTGCTGGACCTGTTGCTTGTGGACTGAGAACTCATGGGTAGTGTGATGGTTGAAGGGTGTCTTGGGCAAAGCCATCATGAAATGATAAAAGTTTTTGATTCTTGAGAAGGAGGAAGACCAGAAGGACTTCCACCTTAGACTTTCAGAGGACAACTGGTCACAAGTGGTAACCAAGGGCTCAGTTTTGGGGCCAGTCCTGTTTTAATCCTAATCAGTCTGCAGATGACATGAAGCTGGGTGGGAGCGTTGATCTCCCGGAGAGCAGAAAGGCTCTGCAGAGGGATGTGGACAGGTTGGATTGATGGGCTGAGGCCAGTTGTGTGAGGTTCAGCAAGGAGAATTGCCAGTTCTTTCACCTGGGCCACAACAACCCAAGGCAACACTCCATACTTGGAAAAAAATGGATGGAAAACCGTGCAGTGTAAAAGGGTCAGCCTGGGGGTGGTTGTGAAGGGCTGAAAATGAACCAGCATGCACCCAGGTGGCCAAGAAGCCAATGGCACCTGGTCTGTGTCAGCAATGGTGTGGGCAGCAGGACCAGGGCAGGGATTGTCCCCTGTACTCAGCACTGCTGAGGCCACACCTCAGATCCTGTGTCCAGTTTTGGGTCCCTCACTACAAGAAAGGCATTGAGGGCTGGAGTGAGTCCAGAGAAGGGCAATGGACACTGTTTGGTGGTGGGCTTAGCAGTGATGGGTTAAAGGTTGGACTTGGTGATCCTGTATTCCAAACTAAACAATTCTGTGATTCTGTGATTCTAAAATCCCTGCTGCCATACCACTTCTTTCTCCCCAATTTTTGAACAGATAGCTCAGCAGGTTCACCTGAGCAGGTCCAGCATGTTGGTGAAAGATATGGCTGGACTGAATCATGAGAGATAAATGCTTAGAGGAAGCCAAAGACTTGAGGATAAATCTTAAGGCCCTTTGGATCATCATTGTTACTGAACTTAGGAAAACCATCTTTCTCCTTGCTTTCCCCCAGCAGTCCTTGTGTGTACTGAGGTGCTGATTAGGAGTTGCTGGTGAGCAATAGAAGAAACTGCAGGGTTTGAATAAATAGCAGGGTTTCTCAGTGTTGCTGGTTGCTGTCACCATTGCTGGCCCTGGCCTGGTGACTTAGAACTATAAGGGTCAAGAGAATATCCAAATTAGTGCTTTTCTACAGAAACAAGGTAAAAAGCACAAATTCTAAAATGTCTTATTGCACAGACAGGTAGCAAACACATACACACACAAAATCAGATAAAACAAAGTGCTGTGCCCTGTGAAGCACACAGTGTCCTCCTCCTCCCTCTTTCCATGACAGACACATGTCACTGGAGCTGGGGTATGGGTTACCAGCCCTCTGGCCCTCACAATGTTCTGGGCACTTCTCGCACACTCCCTGCATGCACATCCACACACTCATCCTCTCTTTTTATTGCTGAAGGTTATCGAGGGTAAATGAAGGCCTCCAATGCCACTTTCTATGGACAACTTAGATCTCTCAGATAATCTCCTGTGAGGTCACCCACCTCTTCTAAATGTCATGCACGCATGTGATCTGAAGGCCTTCACAGTCCGTCCTCATGCCTGAATGACATCCCAGTGACTCAGCCACCAACACCTCTGAATGAGGCCACCCCTTCATTCCCTGCTATGGCTCTTTCTCCAATAAAATGTTGCTGTGCATCCTCACTCTAAGAGCAGTTGAGTGGGACTGTGCAAGGGGTAAGTGTTCTGCAGAGATTGGGAAAATTACACCGGACGGTACCACATGTTTGAGAGAACTCATTTGACATCAAATTCATGTAGTCATGACTCAAATGGGATATGTGGGCTCTTCCTTAGCATTTGGAAGGAGAGGAACGTGCTCTGCCAGTGCAACCCATCCAACAAGGCAGCTGAAATCAGCTGTGTTCTGACCTAAACCCAAAGGCCAGGTCAGCTGCAGGTGCCAGTGAAGCTCAGCTGGTTTGCACCATGGATTCATCACCAGCCTCCACCTGGAAAACAGCCCCAGCAGAGCATGAGCTCTGGAGGAGCCAATTCAGAAATGCATAAGGTGGGACCACAGCCTCCAAAACCCCTTCCTGCTGGGGTGGAGGCAGGCCAGGAAGGCTCCTCTCCTTCCCTCCTCTTCCCTCCTGCAAGACCCAGGCTCTGCTGGCCTGGTCTCTCATGGCATCAAACCCATCTAGCTTGCTTGGTTGAGGCTTCCTGCCCTGCTGTCCTTAGGGAGCTCCTCACATCTGTGGGGTGAAACCCCGTGCCCAGGATTTCTAGTCCTTCCCCACAAAGCTGGAGCTCTCTCATCCCTCCATGAGCTTCTTCAGTGTGACTGTTTTCCTCTCTGAAGTCATTCTGATCCAGTCCTGCTGGAGCAGCAAGTGAACCAGCACATTGGGGAAGTGATTTTGCACTGCAGGATTTCAGGAAACACAATGTATGTCAATGAGGAAGCACAATTTCTCCAGAATTCATCTCATTGTATCCCAGCAGTCTCACTGGTGTTACACTGTTTGGCAAATCTTTCCCAAGAGCAGCTTCCAGTTCTTCAGTGAGGTCTCTCTTCTTCACTTCTTTCAGCTTGGTATGGTACAGCATGAATCAGAAGAATATGGCTGTTAGTCTTGCTTATTGGGGCTTTTTTTGGCTTAGTGATATTTTGCACACCTTGCTCCTTCTCTTCAAGAAAAGAGAGAAGAAAGTGACATCCAGAAATGCAAATTACTAATATCCAGAACAAGAAATATGTCTCCTCTACTGATCTAAAAAAGAAAATCCCCTGTTCTATTTATCTTTGTGCCATGCAGGAGAAAAAACAAGAGGCTCTGACGTGAGTCATGGTGGAGTTCATTTCCACACTACTGCATTCAGTTGTCAAAAATGCAATTTTATGGATCTATCTCAGCAGAAGTTCTCATGTTATGACATCCCTGGGAAGCAGCTCTATTAAGAGCAGTGATGTTGGCACTGACCTTCCAATGGCTCTTCCTGTGAAGAGAGGCAGTGCTTTCAGGCAGACACTTTGCATGCCCTTTGTCCTGTACATTTCAGCTTACTGACATGCTTAGTAAATTTTGCAAACAGCAATTATGATGTTTCCAAAGCATCACACACCAGCATGCATCCCAGGCTTTCTCCCATTTGAAGCTTTTGTTTTTCAGTAAAGCACCTCTGTTTGGAAAATCACTTGTGCGAATCACCAAGGCCTGAGGACTTTGTGACTGAACACTTATTAGAAACAGAAGATCCTTAAACACAGCCCTCAGAGGGATTCAAAATGCCATCTAATCCATCTCCTTGCCTCCAGGCAGGTTTGTAAGAAATACATTCATTACAGCACACTTTAAAGATGATGCCACGCATGATGGCAGCCTCACAACCTACCAAGGCAACTTGTCCTAGCCTTTTGTTATCTTTACTGTTAGAAACTTCTTCCTAATTTAAAGCTGCCATTATTGGCCTGCATATGTATAACATGTATGTGTGATATTGCATGTTATGCCTCTGCAGAAAACACACAACACTCAGTAGAGCAATCAAACTGGAAAATTATGACAACCATATCATTTTCCGTCCCAGAGATGAGACAGCAAACCCTGTCTGTGTTTCCCAAGACATGACTGACCTACATGCCAAGGGAGGACCTTGGTCTCTTGTGATTTTTCTAGGTCAGATGACAAAAATAGTGAGTCTTAAAGGAAAGTGAGCTGGTCCTTGCTGAACCCAAGCAAGAAGGATTGCACTCAGAACTAGTGGTTCCCAGTACTGGGAGGCTCCACCCTCTCTAATGCTACTAGAGAACAGACCAAAACCAAAACAAGGGGAAAAAGAAAGAGGATAGATGAATAAAATTTAAAAGTCAAACCACAAACGACTTCACCATGCAGAAGGTGTAGCCCAGAACACATTTTATTATGTTCACAGCTGAGAAGCCTAAACGAGAATGCAGTGATTTGTGTAATTAGAAATTATGCCATTCAAATGTAAAGAGTCAGCATGAAAAGAGTCAAGGCACGAAGTTGGACTATAGCTGCCCCAGAAATTCTCCTGCTTGGAATTTTTGGTCATGATGAAATGAAAGGTAGATATAAGAAATACTGATAGAGATCATTTCATGTCTGAATAGTCTTAGGAAGTTGAGACCAGTAACTGAGTCGAAGCTTTTCGAGCTACAGGTTCCCAAATATAGTTGTGTGGGGGACGTAGGAGGACTAAAGTTGTTTTGGAAAACCTGAACCTTTTTTTATTCTTAATATAAACGTTCACCAGTAATAATAATCATAAGAAAATCCTTTTCTCTTCCCTAAATCCACATTTTTTAAATGAGAAAGTAATTCAAATTTCTTGGCATATCATTAGCATCCACACATCAAACCCAACCGAAAGGATAAGCAGAATGAAGACGTCTATTTCCATCACTGAACACATAAGCTTTTAAAAATAACATGCTGAAATGGGCCCAGGGGAGAAGACCTTTACCCCTCCATCCTTGCACATACATCCCATAGTGATGCCTGCTTTTATGGCAGTGCAGGCTGCCACAGGAAGCCAAGGTTAAATAGTTTAAGGTTGAATATCCTGGCTCCCCCTGGAGCTAGCATTTGTGACCTTTAGAAGGCTGTTCAAACCAGAAGCTGGTAAATATTTGTTTCTAAGAGAAACCCAAACAATTAAGAACAAAAAGATTTATTGACTGCAGTGACTCACAGTAGTGTCCTCGTGGGAGGGCAGTTTCCAGCACTTTCTGAGTGTTCCAGAAGTGCCCACTGCACACAGCACTGTCCTGAACTAACTGGACAGCTTGGTGTCACCTTGGGAACAGAGTCACTGCATTCTGGGGAGCAGGAAGGACATTGTCATGAGGAGCAATGGCCATTGGGATTGTTCAGCTGCCTGATGGGACCTTGGCCTCTAACTGCTCCTTCTGCCTTTGAAAGTGAACTGAATACTTTTGTTTCTGTCTTAGCTATGTCTGTTTATCCTCTTATTTGTCTTTTTAGTTGAGAATTTCAGTACATGGGAAACCACAAATGGCCTATAGGAACTGAAGTTCTCTGCAGTATTTTTTTTCTGGACTTATGGCAGTGTGTTGCAATTACACTGTAGAAATGAAGTATTTTCTCCAGTAACTCTTTTCTGAAAATATGAGGAAGATCAGGAGAATGCCTAATCTATCTAGCAGGGAAAAAAAATCAACCTTTTTATCATTTAATTAAGCATTTCCAGAAGCAGTAGGAAACAATATTGCTTCTGAAATAAGCCAGGTGAGATGAGCAGGAGCCCCCACATAACACTGGTGTCTGGGGACTCTGCTCCCTAAAGCATCAGTGAGGGCTGCAGAATGGGAACATCCTAGCACAGATTATTGTTGTCCTTCCCCATCCTTGCTCACCAGAGCCTGCTCACTCCATACAATGCACTGATAATCTCTACACAGCAAGAGCTAACCCATTAAAAATAAAGTGCTGTAGGTGGAAACTCACCAGACTCTCTGCTATAGCAGATAAGGGGCTCAGTTGTAAAGGGCTGATCTTTAAAATGACCTTTATTTTAACATTACCATTGGGAGCTGATTATACCCTGCATATCAGGTGAGAAAGGCAGCATATAAGGTTGAAAAATTAAGCTGAGACAGCCTCCCAAGCTGCTCTGTGCTAAGGCAGCTGTGTTTCTGCTTGTTCCAGAGTTGATGGCAAAATTTCTACTGGCTTTGAAGGACCCCAAACCAGTCTCTATTTCCATATAACTCTGTAAACTTTGGACTGAAAAATACTTATTCAACCACAAAGTTCATTTAAAGAAAATTGCAAAATACAGCTCCCTGCAGATCTCTTAGGCTTCTAGGAGCAATTTTATATCATCAAAGGCAAATAAACCTGCTTGGGGAAAAGCAAGGTGATTTGTATGGTGACTGCTTTCATATTCTGTTTATAATTTCAGCTTACAGCCTCTAAACCACAGTCAGGAGCAGTAGAAATATCAGGATGTGTGGTCTGTTTGCACAGACTGTTTATTTTACATGTACAGCTGGTGTGTGTCAAAAGTGAGGGGATATGGCTACTTCAAGGTATGTGCTGAACTTGAGTGTTTTCTTTCTAGACAGTGTAACCTTCAAACCCTGGAAATTATGTTAGGGTGCTGATGTTGGGATGTGTGGGAGAATTTACTTAAGACAATCCATTTTTAAGAACTTTTGATGTGGCTGTTGTAATGAAGTGCTGTACCAGCAGTGCACAGTATCTGCCTGCATAATGATGGACTGAAAGTCTGCCTCCAGTCCAGTTTGTAAAGTTAGTATTTGGACTTTTCTTTTGGTGTTTTTTGGTTTTGGTTTGGTTTGGTGTTTTTGCCAGGGCTGTAAGCATATTCATATATTACTGTGAGCTAAATGAAAGTGCAGGCAGAGAGATTATCTACTGTTCTACACACATGAACCTAATTACCTTTTGAAATCAGGTTTCTTCCGACCCCAACTGTCATTTCACAGTGCAAATTCAGGAAATTTTCTTTGTGCTAACTTACTTGTTGGATCATAGTTCAGCAAAGAGGAAGACTGGAGGAGGAGGAAAGGTAGGGAAGCCATAGTTGCGCTCTCTCAGGATGGTCAAGTTGGCCTAAACTACTGTATTGCTGTCCTTGAATGAACTCCAGAAATATCAATTATGTCATTACTTGTAATTTTTAAAAAAAATGAGGCATATACATTTTTTATTCTCCTCCTCCTTTCAATGCCAGGATATCAAATTGACACGATTGTGTGGTAGTTCCATTTAACCACATTTCTCACTGAATTTAATCTCTCATTAGCATCCTCCCCTTGGGCATGACTCTGTTGGGATCAGAGGAGGTTCCTTGACACCAGTGCTGCTTTCTTAAATGGAGGAGGAAGGTGCAACTGTACTGTTTTTTTGTGTGTGAGGACTAAGAATTTTCTGGCAGAACCTGGCATCCTGCTGTATTCCCCACTCTCACCCCCAAGCCACTGTCTCTCTACTGCAGGAGTTTTGCCAGTCCACCCCAGACCCCAGTTCTGTCTGACTGCATTCCTGAGGTGTGTGCTTGCCCCAGGTGCATCCAAGGGCTGCTGACTTATGATGTCAGACAAATCCAGTGGTTCTGCTGAGAGATACACCTACCCTGGAGAGAGGGGCCACTGGAATACCAATGGACAGGTACATCTTCACAGCACTGGGAAGGTGTTTTGCTCTTAGACACGTCAAAGTTTGCCTCCCCCCAAAGAGTTTCAGGTCCATCTGTCCTCTTCACCTGCTTTTTCTTCACTACAGTTTCCTTTCTTGGGTGTGACAGAAGAACTAACAGAGAGCAATGATTTTCCCACTTCAGGAAATGCAAAGGTCCCCTGAGAACTCTGCTATTGTAGCAGGGAGATGCTGCTGCACTGTCATGCCTGTGCACACTGCTGGGGCTCAAGGCATGAGTGGTCACTCCCTTCAAGAGTTGCTTATGTCAATCCTCATCCTAGACAGATGAGACCAAAATAAGCTTGCTGAATATAGAACAGCCTTTCAAGCTGTTTTGGGCATACTATGTTTTTTTTCCTGTACAGGCAAACCTTTGCACTTCCATGACGGAGTCAATATTGGCATTGTTCCTCTCATAAGAACTCTAAATTAAAATTTACAAAAGTGAGCTCATAGTATACATTAATTCCTGGAGAGTGCCCTGGAGCTGAGGGGTTTGGCTCACTGCTATCCACAATTTATGTGCATGCCCAGTTGGCATCCAGATCACACCAGGGAAAGAGGAAGATAACAGAAATCCTGCAAGGTCTGCTAGGAGTCTGGCTCAGGGAAGAAAACTTGGCACACACAATATCTATGACTACCCTAGGAATTTCTTTCAGGAGTGGAAATTAGAGACTGTGTCTGGCATGGAGGGAGTTGTCTCTCCCCATTTGGTGAGCAGGGCCACCAGTACCTTGTGCCACTATGGACTGGCTCTGAGATCAGCCTGACAAGTGATCAGAGAGGCTTGCTAGTCACACACCAGTCAGAAACTCCTGAAGATTAGGGAGGTAAATGACATAATTCCATCAGTGCCTTTGTCACACTCCAGTATGGCTTTATTCAGCCAGGAGTCACTGAGGAAAAAAAGCTCTCCAGACACCTGGTGGTTTGTCACGCATCCTTCGTCCTTTGGCATGTGCAATTAATTCCAGCTGCACTTCACCCATGGCTGCTCTCCCAAACCTGAGAGCTTGTGAGTAAATGAAAAGGGATCAGCATGTGCAGGTGCAATCCCTCAGTCCCAAGGACAACCCTGAGACTTGCACGTGGAGGGACCAAGTCAAGTCACTGGGTAATGTGGTAGTGCTGCTGACAGTGATCACAACAATGATGACAACAGTGTGCAGACTCCAGGAACACCTCTAGTGATCAGCTGAGTGTAGACATCAGGATCTCATTATCCCATGCAGTAACAGCAGCTGATTACAGTGTAACCTTTACTTTGCTCACCAACAGTCCATGAGTTGGAGAGCATTTGCTTGAATGTGAATTAGGAAATCGAAGAGGATGGTAGAGCTGAATCCTAACAGCTTATGTGAAAAACACCTTAGTTGCAGAGAAACGCAGCTTTACTTCAACACTGCAGTTTATTTCATCTCTGTGGTGTCCCAAGACAGGAAAATGTCAGTTTTCTCTTCTGTGGTCTCAGAGCACTGGATGTTCTTTACATCTCTATCCCAGTAAAAACTCATCCTCATTCTAATTACAAGTAAATGCATTCAAAGACCATTGAACCACGGGGGGCTAAACCCATTTCCTTATCCTTCCCTTAGACCTGGGTGTGTATGGCAGTGATGGGGTGTTGTGCTGGATACCTGTGTCACCAGGGAGGTCAGGCTGGGCTGTGTGCTGGGAGCTGCTGGGTGTGTGTCCAGCCAGGGCAGGGGGAAAGCCAGGAGTGCTCACACAGCCCAAAGCTGCAGCTCTTGCCACTGCAGGTACCCAAGAAGATAAAGGCTGGGAACCCAGTTCAACCAGCCCCAAGGTCTTTGGGAGGCAGGAATGCCACATGGGAGTCAGAAAGGGTTTGCCCTTCCATACTTGCAGAAGGGACCCATGAGCAGAGCAGCTTCAGCTAGGGCTGTACATACCCATGCTGAGCAAAGTCAGCAGCCAGAGGTATCTGTGAGCATCCCTGAGCTGGATGCAGAGGGAAGATGTTCCTGGGCAGGGGTTGCAGGTCCCTCTGCCCAACAGCAGCACAGGCAGCAGTGCTTGCCCAGGGGTGAGAGCCAGGGCTCAATGCAGAGCATCTCTGGTGCCACCTGGCCATCACAGCAACACTGCTGTGAGATGCTGTGAAAGCCATTAGTGCATCTGCTCTGAAATGGGCTCATTAAAATACACATTCTCCATGATTATCCAGGCTGCAGTGCCTGACTCATCCCAATACAGTTGCTCTGGAATGGAAGCCCAAGTTAAAAATTTTCCAACTTGTTTTTTATTCACCAAGGAAGCTCATGTCTAACCCACTGAGATGGCAGTGGAGGCTGGAACATCTTCATGGGAGGCAAACAAAACCTGAAAAAACAGGGAGAGGAGATAAATTAAGCACTGTCTGATTGAAGGTCTGTTATTTCATGTTGCCTTTCACAATTTGAATACACAGAATCCTTTCTTGCACAGGTGTAGTTAGTGCTGCAGTAACCCAGCTGGGACATGGCCACTCCCAGCCCAGGTGTGCAGTGGTATTTCCTCCTTTCCTCCTCTTTTTCCACAGAACCACGGAAGAATGCCACACAGCCATGGCTTAGCAGCCATGGCCCTGCAGCAAGCTTTGGCTGGCATCCCTGCTCTGAGTCCTGACCACACTAAACTCTCTTCTCCCCAGAGGCAGCACTCAAAGGTTTTGCTGCCAGCAGAGTCCCCACACACAGACCCTCTGAGGTGGCACACGGATGGATACAGAGTGCTGAGGGTTTGCAGAACTTCTCTGACAGGCTGGGGGAGGCAGTGCCTTGTGCTGCTTTCCTGCTCCCCCAGCTCACAGGGACAGTGTCCTGGGGCACCCCTCGGAAAGTGCTTAAAGCCACAGGCAACCCCAGCCTCCCCCTGCAAAACTTCACAGCCTGAGCCCACTTCGTGCAAGCTGGAAACCTTCTCCTGCTTTTATACACAGACATGATCTCACCAGACACGGCTTTTAGCTGCAAGAAAATTCCTCCTTCTTACTGTTTTGCTCATAAGGACTGCTTTCCTGGGCTAAACATCCTCTGCTTTAAATAGACATGCTGACCCAAATACTACTGTGAGTGATTATTCAAGGATGAAGAACAGACTGTAGTCCAAAGATTTTTGCAAGACAAATCAATATGATATTTCTGATTAGCACTTCTAGGAAACCTGTATGGCTGTACTCAACACTTGGCTCATTTTGCTGTTATTTGTTCATGTGGTACATTATCAAGCACCTGAAATATTTACTCTGTTGTCTCTGGACTGCACTGATTTCTCTTGGAACAAAATGTAGCCTTGGAATCCTCTGCTGTGGATTTTGTAATGACTATTTTATAGTAAACCACTTGTCAGTAATGAGCCTAATATCACTTGTACAACTCTTTTTTATAATCTTTACTCTTAGAAAATAATTGGCGAAATTTACAATAATAATTCAATTGTTTATTAACCAATGGCCTACTTGCAATATTAAACTGAGCACGGCATTGCAACTTGGGCCATTTTTCAATTTTGTATAGGAAAAAACCTCTGCATGTGTGGAAGCCAACATTTTTCAGAGCACCATCTGAAATGGTTTTTTTTATTTCAGACTGCCTACTGTAGTAGAGCAATCACTTCAACAGAAAATATACTGAAAGCTTGAAATCTAAATCTAATTTAAAGTCTAAATGGTGAACATGATTAAAAATGTATCATCTATTCCCAACAAATCAGCATCATTGAAACACTAATATTTCCCTAATTTTAAGCATCACCTAGTGAGTCAAACATTAGATCTGATCTTCCAAATTACGCCCGAGGAAAACAAGATCCTGGTTTCACTGCATCCCACTCAGTGCTAGGTCTCGTGCTGAGATTTGTAAGTTAGCTGTTCACTGTCTGTTCTCTCAGTAATGGACATTAAATATTCCTCCAAAGGTGCTGGACACTGAGCTGCTGCATGAAGATAATTTGTTTGTTGACAAAGGAGGGTCTTGGCTGAGCAGGCTCCCTAGTTAGACAAGGCGACTGCCTGGAAGTGAAGCAGGGGAAAAGCCTCATATTGATAATATTTTTTTTAATCGCTCCAGAGCAAGAGACTGGAAAGGATGCGGGTTTTTTTTTTCACTTATAAGCCAAAGAAAAAAATCGCCAGGCAAATAAGCAGCTTTATAAGCATCATGATTCTTACTACTTCTATTAGCTGGCTTGGCAAGAAGATGGAGTAGGTCTGAGAGGGAATAGCACAGCAAATCTGCATACAATTACAGGATGTGCTTACCTGGCACTGGTGTTAAATCAGTTCAGTTAAATCAGCTTCAGCAACTGACCTGCATAAACAGCCACCCATGGATGGAATTCATTTGGAAAGCAAATGCACAGCCCGTTGGGTTAACATGGAATCACTCTGGGCACAGGCAGGGATGTTCAGACTGAGCCTTGTTTGGCCTCTCTGAAATTACAGAGCTTGTGGCTGAGCTGTGCTGGTACCTTACACGTGCCAACCAAGCTGCTGCGAGATCAGGCAGTGCCTGGGGTGAGGAAAAGGCACCTTGGCTTTTGCCAAGTGCATCATTTGGAGGCAGGGGTGTCATATGGGGGTCAGAAATATTCCTTGGCAACACCCTCAGTGTGCCAAGCCACACATTTGTCCTCTTCCTGGTACATCTGGATCCTGGGGGAAGTAGGATTTATGGATGTGTCCTTGGTCCCACTGCTCTGTGGTACCAGCACACCCCTTCAGCAGTGCCCTGGGCTGGTGGCCCTGGCTCCACAGAGACCAGCCCAGCTCTGTCACGGGGTCTCTCCTGATGGTGCATCCCCAGCCAGCCAGGGGCTCTCCTCTGCTCTCTGCTTGGAGGTCACACAGTGAGGGGGGCTGACCATCTGGCCTGGGACACAGACACCTCTCTGCTGGTGTGGATTTGGGTTTTCCCTTTCTCCCTGTGCATCACTTCCTGGCTGTGTCAGAGCAGTTGTGGCAGCACAGGCTAAGTGCTGGTGGAGGACAAGGGCTGCTGGTGAGGAGGGGGTGATGCCAGGAGGTTCATAAGCCAGAACTGCTGCAGGAACTCTCCTCCAACTCAGCCCTGTGCTGCAGCACAGCTCCTGTGCTCGCCTGCCTCGCACCTCAGGCTCCCAGGGAAACAGTGCCCACCTGCTATTCCAGAACAGGGGAGGTTTATCTGCATCTCATGCTAGAGAAATCTGGTACCTGATGGGGTTAACTGGGGACAGCAGTGTCTCTGGGAGGGGGAGCATTTAAGACCTGGCCCCTCATCACCAGGACTCGACTGCAAAGGGGACAGAGGTACCCAGCCTTTGGTCTCTACTTCCAAAATAGGAAAAGTATCAAAACTGAAGCTTGGAATCAGCTGCTCAGAACTTTAGTTAGTTAGCTTCACTAACACCTGAAATACCTTAGACTTGTCCCAACTTGGACATAGCAAAACTGCTGGGAAAAAAAACAAGCATCCCTTTTCTCTTTCATCCCTACTGCCCATACATGTTATGCTGCTAGCAAAGGGTAGGATCTTTTAGCAACATCCTGATTTATGGTCTACAATGTCATGATAGAAAGGGGATTCAAGCAGGAAATCAGTTTTCAGAGCTATACCTCAACAAAAAGATTATGGTTTTGGACTCCTTCCCCACAAACAGCGCAGAGCATGTGCAGGTATCAGTCTGTTTAGCAAGACAGTTTAAGTAGACTGGAACACTCATACAGCATGCACAGTCCATATTAGGATCCACTCAGCTCCAAACACTGCTCAGCTATAGGGGTAAGCCAGAATTTCATGACATCACATAAATAAATATAAACAAATATAGTAAAAAGGCTTTACCTTGGGCTTAAGCAAAAAGCAAAATTCTCCAGTCCTGTGGTATCCTTCTCTGCTCCCAAGTCTGCTGGCTCACAGTGCAGTAAAATGATCAGGCATTTATCAACCCTGTCAAGGTCTGCAAGTCCTGAGGGTGTTTGGTTTGGAAAGAAAGGTGTCAGGAGGAGATTACTGAACACCTCCACCCAGAGTTATGCAGACAGAAAAAGAAGAAATAAAAGCAAGCTTTAGGAGACCAGAATGTGTAGTCTGCCCAGAGCTGCTATTCCTGGTAGAAATTAGACCCTGAAGTGCCCGGGTGAAAATCAGGGATAATCCCTGTATAAGTGCTTCTAATTGGGACAAACTGCAAGTGAGAAAGTTGAGCAAGACAGCTCTGGCCCATCCCTGGGGGCTCTGGGTTTGTTCCCAGCTGGTAACTGAGAGCACAATTATGCAAAACCTCCTCTATAAACAGAATTTGGTTTATTAGGGCCGACCTAGGGGAATCTATTTTTGTAGCCACTTAGTGCGAATGTGTTACCCTTGTGATTTCCAGCCAGGTCATTCCAAGTCAGCTGCTTTGGCCGTGGCTGGCACTGGAAGCTCCCCTGCCCGCCCATCCCTGGCCCCATTTCCCACCCTCCCGGGGTTGGCTCCCAGGCACGGGGGACGGGGGGCTGAGCCTGTGGCTATTCCAGTAGCTGTGAGCTATGGAGGTGTCACGTGAAGCAAAGAGCCAGGAATGCATGTCACATCCAACCAGTGACTAATCACGGTATTTTGGTTGTCGTAGTGGCTGCCGGGGAAAGATTTATGGGCTCAGAAAACCTCCCCGTAATAATCCCTGCGCGCTGATTTGATCCTCGGCTGAGGCTTCCCAGACCGTGCGGAAAGAGGACGGAAAGGGGGCTGCTGGCCCAGGGTGGTGACGTCTACTCTGACAGGAGTTCAAAACACAATCGAGGAGAAAAGTCAGCGCTCTCTTCTCATCTGTGTCTGCTCAGAGCCACGCGCTGGCAGCCCGAGAGGATCCCTTTGATCTGCCCGTGGAGCAAGAAGGGCTGGGGGCGACGGCTGAGCAGACACGAAGGGCCAGTTGTTGGGATTGTCATCTGGCTCCCTCATCTGTCACCTGATGGCCAGACAAGCAAGTGCTCGGCACAGCTGTGGACTCTTCATCCTTGTGCAACTTGCGAAGGCAAGAAAAGTAAGCATCCTACAGCTGATATGACATTCAGCTATTTTTTCTATAAAGGAATGAACTGAATTCGCTACAAATCTACTAACTGTCCCCCTATGCCAGGCAAGAGACTGACTTGTGTTGTTTGGGTTGGGCTTTTCTCTAACAGCTGGAGGTCTGCTGGGCATTCAAGCAATGGCTGTTGAGTAAGGCAGCTGTTTCAGTATCTAATTGCATTTTAGCTCTAATAGCTCAAGGGGAAAGCGTTGCATTGTCTGCCATGAGCTACTTCCTGTCCTACTGCAAAGCACACTGCACCGCCGTGCTCGCCCAATACCAGAGCCTGAGATCAGAGGGCTTTCTCTGTGACATTTTGCTGAAAGTTAAAGAAAATGAGTTTCCTGCACACAAGTCCTTGTTGGCATGCTCCAGCGACTACTTCCGAGCCATGTTCAAAAATTATACCCAAGAGTCTAAAGCCAGTGTCATTCACCTACACGTAATCTCACCCACCGGGCTCCAGCACATCCTGGATTTCATTTACACATCCTTTCTGCCCCTCTCCTTTGAAAGCCTGGAGGATACCTTGGAAGCTGCAAGCTACTTGCAAGTGACTGATGCTGTTGGCTTGTGCAATCAGTACTTAGTTAACAATCTTGCCTTGGAAAACTGCTGCTTCTCTGCCAACGTGGCCAGGAAGTTCTACCTGCCAGATGCCCTAGCAGCCACAGAAAAATACATTATCAAAAATATCTGGAAGCTGCTGGACTTGGATTTGTCAGGACTTCTCGAGCTGAACTTCAGGTCTTTGCTAGCAGTGATTCAATCACCAGATCTCCCCATGGTGGAAGAACGCCGTCTGTTGAATCTTGTCCTGCTGTGGCTGAAGCAGGATAAATCCAGACTGGATCATGCAAGCAGCCTTTTAGAGCACATAAGATATGGTCTCATCCCAGTGGAAGAGCTGAGAAAAACCTACACACAGTCAGAAGTGTCCCTCTCAGCAGGTATCAAGTGCTTGATCATAAAAGCAATAAATTATCACACATCTGTATTCAAGCAGCCTGTCCTGCAGGATAAGTCCACCACACTGAGGAACCAGAAAACTCGGATCATTCTGCTGGGGGGAGGCACGGCAAGCGAGGGGCTGCTCACCGAGGTGGTGGCCTTTGACGTGTACAACCACAAATGGCGAACCCTCACGCAGCTGCAGGACAGGGTGCAGAACCACAGCGTGTGTGTGGTGGGGAACTTCCTCTATGTCCTGGGTGGGGAAATACAGAGTGGTACCCTGGGTGATGCTAAAATTGGCAAGACTTTATTGGTTACCAACAAGGTGCATCGGTACGATCCAAGATTTAACACGTGGACCCAAATCACGGGCATGCTGGAAAAGAGATGCCAATTTACTTGCTGTGTCCTAGGCAAGGATATCTTTGCCATTGGTGGAAGGGGTGAGGACGGGTCACTGCATTCATCTGTGGAAGTCTATGACATCAGCAGGGATAGATGGACGAAGGCCAGGGAATTGCCATGCAGGATACATGGCCATGCCAGTGCCGTTTGCAAGAACACCATATACATCTCTGGGGGCAAGTGCTCGGCCCCAGCCAGCACAAGCAATGACGTTTATTCTCTGAGCTCACTTGAAGGGCAGTGGGTGAAACGCGCCCCGATGAGCATTGCTCGGTTTGGGCATCAGATGGCAACAATCAGGGGATCCATATTCACCTTTCTGGGATTATATGAACCCTTCTCTGAGATAGAAAGGTACGACCCGGATCAAAACCAATGGACTCGGTTAAGACCACTGGTCTACGATCGATTCTCCTACGGCCTGGCAGTGGTGGAGGAAACAGCTCTTCTGATCGGGGGCAAGAAGTGGCAGAACTCGCTGGAGGTGTCCACGCAGGATGTGGTCGGGTACGACATCGACAACGACGGCTGGGAGGAGATCTGCAGGGCCCCTGTGCCGTGGTGCGGGCTGCAGTGCGCCGTGCTGCAGCTCGCCGAGGTGCCCGAGGAGCAGGACGGCGACTGCCCGCAGAAGAAGCTGCCCAGCTGCTGAGTCCCATGCTGAGGAATTTCCATCCCAGGAGAGCAGCGAGCAGGGCGGGCCTGGAGGAGAAAACTGCAGTGGCACTGAACGTGAGAGTGGAAGTTTTGCTTGGATAAGCCAAATGCTTGGTTCAAACAGACAAGAAAATCTGGCTCCAGCACAGGAAACACATGTAGGGTTTATAAAGCTGGAAGCTGATCTCACTGAGCAAGGATGTAGCAACTAGCACGTTTAGAGGCGATGAGTGAGCATTGTAATCCGTGACTTTTGGATAATACCTAGATAGCAATTAGTAGGCGTTGCAAGTCGGATTTTTCAAATATTAAAAATATAATCCATCTTTTCTGTTTTCTTAATCAGAGGTGATTTTCCCAGCTGGTAAGTGCTATTGAGTTTTTATGCTATGGCTAAGCAAAAGGAAAGAGAGCTGTATAAAAACTAGAAAATTGATGCCTACAATAATTAGTACCCAGCTGCCAAGAGAAAGGTATTATTTGATATACCATGTACTAGGCAAGAACGTCTTAGCTAACCAGCATGAAATTACTGGACAGACAGCATGGACTTTTCACTATGTAGGCTCAGCAACAGCTGAAAGTTAAAACAGTGTTTGTTTGATAGAAGCCATTTCTCTCTCAGTGGCCTTCATTGTAGAACACCTTCCAGATGTTTATTTTCTGTTATTTTAAAGACATACACTACTGGTGTTGTACATTTCTTCTGTATCCAAACCCTGTGTTAGCTTAGCTGGCCAGAGCTGAAGGGGATCTTTATCATTAGCCTCCAAGAAGCTTCTTACAGAAGTAACAACCTGTTACCGATGCCTTGGCACTTACTTTGGCACCATATGCTGTTTTATCACACCTGTTCATAAGGGTAAAATGCTTCACTGCTGTTGAACTGCTACATGAGAGAACCCTGCAGTCAAAAGAGGTTTACTTTCATCAAAGAGTACAAAAGGGAGGGAGGTAACTGAAGGTTTTCAGAAGTCTTTACTCAGTGTCTGCCTACATACAAATCAGTAATAGTGTCACTCCCTTTTGGCCACACTGGCAGCATTTGAAGTCACACAGGGATACTTTAAGATACATGGATATGTGAAATGCAGACAAAATTGTCAGATGCCACAGAATCAATCTGGTATGGACTAAAGTGAATCTTGAGCCATAAATGTTCATTTAAAAGCTAAATTTATTGTACTTCATTTTACAGTGTTCCCTTTCTAGGCTGAGAGTTAATACAATAAAAATATATATAGAAGAACATTTAATAGTCTTAAAAGAAGGCAGCACAATGGAGAGGACACGTGTTCTTTGTCACTAGACTAGCTTAAAAAACTGTAATGTTTAATTTTCACCTTTAAAGCAATCAAGCTAACTTTACTAATGTAAAGTGCAGGCAGAATGGCTGTTGCATAGCAACAGATCTAAGTCTTCTGAACTGCCTTGGTTTTGACAAGGAATCACCTACACAATGTGCATATACATCCATCAGATATAAAGAGTTTTTCATATGAATATATTTACTTTTGGTCCAGTAAAACAATAGCAAGAGAATCTAAATGCTTGGAACAATAGCACAATCCATTTCAAGTCAAGCATTTTTTAAGAGAAATTTACAAAAACCTCACAAATTTAATATACAAGTCGGTACCCATGCAGTAAATAAATGTCCAGTTTATACAAACAATATTCTTCTAATAGTACAAATCTTACACTGGATCCAGAATTCTATACAAATGTCAATACATGATTTGTCATCCATACAACTTGAATATAGGATCACTGAAAATGGGCTACAGAAAGGCCACTCTTCTGTACAGTTGTGCAAAATCTGCAGAACATTTGCAATCCAAATGCAGTAACAAGATAGAAAACAAGGGGCATAAAGAGGAAAAGAAAGAAAAAGAGAAAAAGGGGAGAAAGAGAGAAAAAGGGGAGAGAAAGAGAGAGAGAAAGAGTGAGAAAGAGAGAAAGAAAGAGAGAGAGAAAGAGCGAGAAAGAGAGAAAGAAAGAGAGAGAGAGAAAGAAAGAGAAAGAGAGAAAGAAAGAGAGAGAGAGAAAATAAATCTTGTCCATTCTTTCCTTCATCCTTTCATGGATATAACTGCCAGGAAATATCAGAGTTCATAAAGTTTAAAGTACATTCACTGAGCTGTACAGGCAATAGTCTCAAGTTGGTTAAGAGTACAACTCACTAAAGTATTAAGGAAGCTTTTCCTTTCCACATGAGCATTATTAAATCATGTCATGAGTCCTAACTTAAGCAGCAAAATACTGAAGAGCAGCAGAAATATTTTGTCATGCTCTTAACGTTTTTCTAAACTAAGCCCATAAAGAGTAAATATATGATTTAAGAGTTCCCTCCCACTTTTATTTCAGGCATGTGCCTAACTCTAAGGAGATATTTCCCCTCATATTCACTGGGTTGTCTTCAGCAGATAACAAATCTCATGGAAGTGTAAAACATTTTAATTGGCTTGTGAACTCTGCAGAGCCCAGAGACATCCCTTCCTCTTCAAAAGCAAACCACAGGCTTTTTTACTCCTTGGTTATTTTTCAGGTTCTGTGCTCAGGTCTGCTCTCATGGCATATTATCCCTGCATACAATACAGCCAAATTTCACAGCTCAGAAAACACATAGGAAACTACTTGAAAAATCCTATTCACTCCTTTTCTATTGTGGGAATCTTCAAAGCATCTCAGATTTGAGGCATTTCACTGGAAACCTTTTCCACTGCTGCTGTTCTGGGCTAAACAGACGCTGCTACCAAGGATGGTGAAAGTCTACATTTTCTCTTTTGCAAAATCTATGCATTATACTGATACCTTCAGTGCAAAAGCATCATCAATCACAGTACCATGAATATTTTTTTAAATCAACCTAATGTGATTAAGAGACAACATGCAATTTGGTCTTAATTATAATACAAACCAGCATTCTTTTGCACTGGTAGTAAACCTTAGCAACAGGCCTTAAAAAAGCACAAGGAAATAAGACCTAACCTACTGACTCTTAAATTCACATTAGTCATTTTTTTGTCTGCCGATTTTCACCCTTTTATGTGTTTGACAAAACTGAAACACAACCACTGCATTACTCTTTTTCCCTGGTATTTAAGAAAACTCCTAGAGTTTCTCATGAAATATAAAAATTGGTTTTCTCCCACCACCAAAACAGTACCTGCACTCCAAAAATGCAATGCAATACTGGAATTATATAATATAAAATATCATTGTAAAACTGACCTTTGATAACAAAAGCTTTAGCGTGTGGAACTTCCTGCATGAAGGCCACAGTCTTCCAAAAATGCTTTTAAATCCTTTTCTTCAATAGCTAAAGATCATGTTTTTAATTCACAGAAGGTAAACACAAGCAGAGCATTGGTAGCATATAAAATATACAAATCCTCATTAAAGAAGTGGTATCGATGACCATTGAAGGTTTCACACAGCTGAGTAACATTAAAATATAATTTACTAGAGCTCTCACATATTGATATAAAAACTACTTTATGCACTTAAGTGAAGGGCTGGAGTATAGCAAATGGACGAAAAGAGAGACTTTTATACATGTGTTTCTATGTAAGAGTGAGTGTGTGCTAACGAGGCTATAAGTGCTTCAACCTCAGACGAGCCATTAACAGAGTCCCTCGGGGGGCTGCCTTCATGGACGCTCATGAAGAGATCAAGGTACATTTGTTTCCATTCTTGAAAGTCTCTAGACGTCAAGGCTGGATTATCCAGAATTTTATCTATAATGGCTACTTCTCCTTCCCTGGCCTGTGGGAGAAAAGAAACAAGCAAAGAGTTAATGCAAGCGATGAGTCACTGGCAGCATCACTCAGGTGGGTGGAAGGAGAGAATGGGGGGTACCAAGTCAAGCCTCAGAGCCCGTGAAAGCACAGGGACTGTCCTTGAAAGACAGGGACTGTCCCTGAAAGCAGGGGGACTGTCCCTGAAAGACAGGGACTGTCCCTGAAAGCAGGGGGACTGTCCCTGAAAGCACAGGGACTGTCTGCTCAATGAGCACTCCCAAACAGGAGCGAGTGTCACACATTGGCCTGTGGGACTTGGGCTTCCCTCACCTTGTCCAGAACCCTCAGTAAGAGTTCCTATTCCCCCACCTGCCCCCTTGTCCAGCCCCAGAAAAAGCAAGCCCTGTACTGTTTACTATCAGCTGCTTGCATTTCTCAGGGTGGGTTTCACACAAGAAAGTGCCATCTGTTTGCTCTTGATCAGAAATGCTGCGTGGCACTGTGGGTCACAGACACACACAGGGCCTCCCACCTCTCTGCCAGGCTTGCCATGGGGCCCCTGAGCGCTGCACTGTCAAGGCTGGTGCAGGGAGTCCCCTGGGAATCACCTGAGCTCTGCACTGCCCAGGCTGGTGCAGGGAGTTCCATGGGAATCACTGGAGCTCTGCACTGCCCAGGCTGGTGCAGGGAGTCCCCTGGCAATCACTGGAGCTCTGCACTGCTCAGGCCTGTGCAGGGAGTCCCCTGGGAATCACTGGAGCTCTGCACTGCCCAGGCTGGTGCAGGGAGTCCCCTGGCAATCACTGGAGCTCTGCACTGCTCAGGCTTAGGGAGTCCCATGGAAATCACTGGAGCTCTGCACTGCCCAGGCTTAGGGAGTCCCATGGAAATCATTGGAGCTCTGCACTGTCCAGGCTTGTGCAGGCAGTCCCCTGGGAATCACAACTCACCTCCACTACAGAGCTACTGCATGCCATGGCTGGCTGGCTGCAACCTCTTCCTGCCTCTGATGTGGCAAAGAGAAGGCAGGAAAAGGGAAAATACAACAGAGCTATTGGCACCTCCTCATGCACGGAGGCAGGGAAGTGACTGCACCACAGAGGCAGGGAAGTGACTGCACCACAGAGGCAGGGAAGTGACTGCACCATGCTCCTTCTCTGGTGATGGGTTCACGGAGCTGAGGGTCACAGGAAGCCTCAGGTGTACCCACAGCCACTCTCGCTTGTTGCGAGTGGCAGGAGCTGGATAATCCATCTGGATAATCCAGCTTCCACAGCCAGAATCCTTGGGAACACAGCTAACAGAGCATTCCAGCACTGCTCCTCAGCACAGGAATGGCCAGCAGCAATCCCCCCTGCAACCGCAAGATGGATTTCACACTCCTCACGGCTAACTCACATTTTCCATGTCTGCACCATGAGTATGTTAAATCTTTCTGGTTGGCACAGCAAGGGGAAATAGCAAGCTGTGTATGATGGGACAGGTCAGAAGGGTCAGAGACATCTTCCATAAGCAATGATTTCATTGCTGTGCAAACAATAGCAAATTATTTGCTAAACACTACCTGCTAGAATACTCATTTCCAGAAAGATAGGGCAAGCTGAGAAAAAGCTGTGGAAAAGAAACTATGGGAACTCCTGATCACCAGAGCTCTGCTTGAGCTTCCAAAACTTATTTCTCACAGATTGTGGCTGGTCCCACACCTCTGCACTACCAGCCAGGCAGTTCATACTCAATTGACAGGAGAATGATTTTGTATTTTCACAAGAAAGAGAGTACAGGGGTCTTTCATTCATGACTTAGAAGACGGGATATCAAGAGCTAGAAGCAGTTTGGAGGACTTTCTCTGGATACTATTATGAAGATAAAATTCAAGAAGAGTTCAGAACATCAGTGTCAACAGGCCGGTGCAATTGGCTGCATTCAGGAAGGAGAAATCAAAGGCATCGATAAAAAGAAAGACCAATTGATTAGGTAATAGCAGTAGCTACTGGTTGAAACAACTGCCAGTAGTATGGCAGAGGTGGAGCTCTGGGCTCTAATGCAGCCATCACAAGTTACCACAATGTCACTGCAAACCAAGCCTGTGTCACTCTACACTGCTGATCTATGCAGGAAACAACCATCAGCTGTCTTTGCTCCTTGTT
This sequence comes from Cisticola juncidis, assembly GCA_013400215.1. NCBI lineage: Eukaryota > Metazoa > Chordata > Aves > Passeriformes > Cisticolidae > Cisticola > Cisticola juncidis. The sequence goes on from VXBR01011355.1 coordinate 1,693,992, forward strand.
GCCATTGCATTTTCCATTATTAGTCTCAAGTATGTAAGAATGATTTACACCAATCACAGTCCAAACAAGAGTGCTGACAGCCTTAAAAATACGACCCATGGACAGAGAACGAAAAAATTGTGTTTGCTTGGCCCAAAGGAAAGAAGTTCCAGACAAGCACAAAAACTGGGACCTGCTGGATCAAGAGGCTGTCCTGTTTTTTGGACTTCCCTGAAGGAAAGCAACTCCATATGCAGGAAGCCATTGGTGTAATGTATCTCAGGTATCAATAGCCACTAACAAGAGAGACAATCCAGCACAGTAGGAGGCTGCTGATGCTGAACCACAGCTGTGGTGTGTGACCCCACTGTGGTACAAAACCACAGCTACAGCGTGAACCCCCTGCCACCCCCATGTGTGTGAGAACACTGTGATTTTGTTTGTTTCTCATGCTTGTAGAAGTCATGGACAGCTGTGAATGTTGCCCTTTTTTGCCAGCCCTCAATCCTGCAAAGACTCGCACGCCAAGACAATAATGCAAGTTGCCTTCAATGAGATGATACAGTACAGAAAGTTAAGCATGTGTAGGATTTTATTTCAGGATGGGAGCCCCACAGCATGAAAAGAATAACGCTTAAATGCTTCTCTAGGTGATAGAAAACTAAATTAATTAATGTTGATAAAGCCCTCTTTGATGAAAGCTGTTACAAAATGCACTGTACAATTATCTGGCAACTTAAAATGTGGTAATTTAATATAGTTAACAGGGTCCCTGAGGAAATCCAGCATATTGTTTGCTGAAATCTCTATCAAGACAGAACTGAAACTGCTGTAACAAACAAAGGAAGCTGACAAGGAGGTTAAATGAGCTGTGGTACATGTAAATTTACCGTAAAATTTTTCAAATCTATCCTTATCACTATCTACTTATTTAATCAATCCTTCTGAATAAATACTATGTTCCTATCAGTTTACACAGAAAACAAGCACACGGTTTCCTCCTGGACAAGCTCATCAATTAGAAAACAGTCAAGTGTTGCAAGAGATACTGTTCCCTTCTAAAGGCTGGCTTTGTTGAACTTTAGACTTCGGCAATTACAAAGTGAATGTTTTGGTAAATGAAAATGTTGAGGAACAAAAAAGGGGTTTAGGTTTCCTCCAAAAATTTGGTGTCAACTTCTCTTAAACTGGCTAGAGGAGGAGCAGCTGACTGAGATTAAATACAAGAAAACAGAGAAATTAAAACTGATCCCCTCACTTTGACTTCTCTCTCAGGCACATTTTTCCCTGCTTTTCAAGCAGCTCTTCCCCATGCCTCCCTTGTTGGCACACTGGGCTCAGCCTGGACTCCAGCTGCACACAAGAATCTGTGATTACAGTACAGCCCCATCCAACCCTGGGGCAGATTTTTCCTCCCTGTTTTATCTCACCTTTAAAGTGCTTTTCAGAATTCGCAGCTGGTGCAGTTTTTCATTGACTACTGGATCGCTACATCTCTTTATAAAAGATTTCTTATACTCCAGCTTAGTGGAAATCCGGTGTTCTCCTAAAGGAGACAGGCTGGCCTGCTCCAAGGCTCTGTACAAATCTTGCAAGGAGTCTGCTGTTTTTTCCTCTATAGTTTCAACTGTAATGAGACAAAGGGGAAAATAAAAAAAAAGGAGGAAGAAATAGAGAAAGCAACAATGTATCATTAATGTGATTACATGAAGACCTAGCATAAACCTTTGCGAAATGTTTAACAGGTTTAACTAGACTATAAAGAGAATATTTCACACCCCCTAAGTTCCAGAAAAGAGTGCTGTGACTGCTCCTTCTTGCTACTGCCTTCAGAAGAAAGGGAGAAAAACCTCCAAGGATGTAAAACCTTGAAAGAGGGAAAAAGAAACAAAGCAAGGTGCTGTAATATTAGAGTGGCTTACTACCAGAGATGAGATTTCTGGTATTGCAGTTATATGGTTCTGGTGACTTCCTTGTTACAAGGAGAGGAAGCCCTGGAAGCATCCTGCTGAGGAACCCACCAGGGATCACATCTGGGACTGAAAGTGCTGATAACAGCACTCAAGAACATGTGATAGTGGCTCTGGAACGACACGTCCTTCTCCTTCCTAGCAAAGTCCACTTATTTTTGTCTCTTATTTTTTATACTCAGAAATGGTGTTCAATAGTCAGCAATGCTGTCACTTATGCTAATCTGTTACTTTACTATTACCTGAAGGCTCAGCAGCAGACTAGAGACTAAATATAAGAGCACAATGATGACCTGGCTATGGCAAACCAGAACAGAGCTGTTTGCATTATAGTTTGGTTCCAAAAAAATTAGTATTTATTACATACTGTATCAAAATACATAAATATGAGAAGTATTTATTATAGGTTTAAAATTTGTTCTAAATTTAAATATTTGTTCTAACTACTACTGAAAGCATTTAAAATATTTAAAAAGAACAAATAAAAAAAGAAAGGTTTTACTTCTTTAAAAACAAAACCAAGCAAAAGCTGGGGATGAAGTGTTACTCTGATATGAGCATTTGAAATGCTTCACTGAGAAAACATCAAACCACTTCAACCTTTCACACAATGTTTCCCCCAGAGGAAACTCTTCCGTGACTCCGTGCAAGCTTTGCAAGCACCAGTGCAGTCAGGATTAGTAAGTGGGCTCAGGATTAGCCAGGGCAGCCCTTGGGCCAGTGTCAGCTGTGTCCCTCAGCTCTGTCCCTGCTGCCCCTTGCACTCTGACCACACATTCAGCCAGACACTGCCTGTGTGTGCCCTCCTGCTTGCAGAGCCTTTGGGATCCTCCCTCCTGGCTGTCACGGTGGTGCCTTTTTTCCTGGTTCAAGGTGCCTGTGTCCTCGAGAGGCTTTCCTAGAAGCTGTTGTAGGAAGCTCTTGGTTTCAAGCATTAGCTTTACCCTGTGACTGACCCTGCTCCAAGACAGTCATTTCTCCTGGCTGAAAGTTCAGCACATACAGAAGCACCCTTAAGTAAAGAACCTCAGTGTCCTTAGGTGATTAGAGGGCTTTTTATCAGTCACCAGGAGAGAAGACAGTTTGTGTTTATAAGTGACATTTTTAGTCCATCAAGAACTACCTGAGGCCATCTCCCATTTTAGCCCATACTATGGGCAATGACTCTGCTCAGGGTCAGGCAAGAACTCCAGAAACCCAAATCTCCTCACCCCATCACAAAAAGTATTTGCATTTGTACAGATCTTTATACAATCCAAGAATTTTGCAATCAGCAACTAATCTAGCTTCATCTCTCATCAGTTTATTCCTTCAGCCTTTTAGAGGGCAGCTGTTTATAAAGCACACATTTTAAATTTTTTTAAGAGATATGGAAATGAAGAAGGGTCAGAGACTTATTGATGGAAGTATTTTGAGTCTCCCTAAATCATCCCATCCTGTGCTACTCTGCTTGATGAGCTGGGTTCATCACTGTTAATGGTGGGCAGGAACTGAAATAAAATAGAAATGAGATGCTTTTCTCTTTTTCGTAATTTTCTTTCTTACTAAAACATCTAATGGGCTAAAGGGCAAAACATTCAGTAGCTGAATAATTAGAGAGTGGTTAAAATATTTTGTGGTCTTGTTTTTTACGCTTTCTTAAGAAGCCTATGCAGCAATGAGATCAGAAGTTTGGGATCTCTCTAGCAGTTCCTATTGCTGAATGCTGATGTTCACCAGTCTGACAGCTGTGGAAAGGGAGTGATTTCCTAAAGGGCAGAAGGAAACCTCCCTCCTGGTCTGACAGGAATATTTGACACCTGTTTCTCTCCCTCTCTCCTCATCTCTTACTATGCAAGGCAAAGGAGATCTTTCCTCAGGTGTCTCTTCCCCAGCAGCACTGCCAAGGTTGTATCCTGAGGGGATTAGGACAAGGATGGCTTGCTGAAGAAGCAGGCCAGCACTTGGACTCCACACCATCTAAATCTACTTTACCAAAGTGATCTAGAGCCTAGATTGGCAACCAGCCACCATATCCAGGCTTGCCTTCAAGCTTCCTAAAAACCAGAAACTCCCCACCGACACAAAATACAGCACTTGAGTTCAACCCTAAGGTTCAATACTGAATGAGAAGTGCCTTTAATGAACCTGGATGGCAACACAGCCCCTGTGAGTACAAACCCTGTGCCTGGGGGGCTTGTCCTGCCCTCCCTCCCCACACTGCCAGCCTGGGATCTGCATGGCTGGTGCTCCTCAGGGCTCATCCCCTGGGACAGGCACCCACAGCTCAACGTGGGCCTTGGAGGGAGCATGGACACCATTCCTCTACCCCAGCCAGACTGGAACAGCTCTGAGACTGCACAGCAAAGGCACAGCACTGTGGGGGCAGGACACGGGCTGGGACAGGCAGCAGAACACTGACAGAAGGGCTCTGGAACACATCAGCACATCCCCTCCACAGGCTGGGGCTGCCTCCCCCACACTCTGTGTCACTCGCTGATGTCACTACGAGCAGCACATCAAAAAGGGGACAGGATTTCCTAAAGAGGAGAGAGGAGGGAAGAAAAACAAGTCCCTTAAATGCCTTGCTGCTGCTGAGGCAGTGGAAGCTCTAAAGAGGGCAAGATGCCTTGTTCACCCATGGTGGGGGAGAGGGCGGTGGGCGTCACACAAACACATCCCAAGCCCTTCATATTTTCCAGAGAAATGCTGAAGGTGGTGCTGCTGCTCCCAAAGGCTCTCAGTAGGTGGGAATGAGATTACACACACATCTCCCCTCCCTCAGCCTTCTGCTAGAGCCTTTGATTGATTTCCTGTAGGTGTTGGTGAAACCCTTGGCACCATAAAGCATCTGAAGTATTCTGTTAGATACAGAGCTGAGCTTGAAACATATCTTCTTTCTTAAAATTGGTGGATTTGTATGCAAGCCATGCTATTCCAGCACGTCTGTCTCATTAAGGAAGAATAAGACCTTCTGCAATGTTTTATTTAAGTAGAAAATGTGGTCTAATAGGATTTGCAGGTGACCTCAGAGCAGCAGCCAACACAGCAGTTGTTTTTCACACTCATTCGGCTGCTGAGTCGTGGGTTGCAGCTTTGCTGTTTCTCTGAATGCACTGCCAGGTCACAGCTTCCACACACTGCTGAAAAGCAGGGTTTCTTCTCTGAAGCTGTAATTTTGTGCCCTGCCCCACACAAGCCTGAACAGCTCCCTAACTCAGGAGCAGAAACAAAGCTGCACAAACTGCACCACAAGGGATCTAAATCTGGTGAGAACCCCATCTTCCAAATGCAACAATATACAGGCACTGAATTTTGTAACAAAGAAGCTCTTGTTGTCTTCAAGTGAATGCAAAGCTATTTGCATTCAGTTCTGGAGATAATGAATACATCTGTCTGGTAAATGTTGTGTGGTTATTTTTCACCGTTCTGCTTTCCATAGGAAAATTTTCTGAACTTTTTGTACTTTGCTCTCAGTTCTTAGAATGCAGTAAACATTTGTTAACTACTTCCACATTTCCTCAAGAGAGAGAGACCAAGATTACAGCTGAGTAGGTGAAACTCCAACAGGTCAGGAACCTTTTGGATTCTTTGCATTCAGGAAAAACTGCTGGGATTTCTCATAATGTGTTGTCACTTGTTGAAAAGAACATGCACCAAGCTCTGTGATATACTAAGTGTAATCACCTCCTGTCCCTGTTAGGCAATTCATCTTTCCATTATTTCCCTCTTATAAACCAAGATTATAAGAGCATAAGCTACTTAATGTGAAAAGTGACCAGAGGGAAAGTTACCATTGCTATTTACACGGATCAAGAGATGATTGGTCCATGTAAACTGATGATTCAGGAAGATGGTACTGAATTAGAACCCTGCAGAAGGTCACCACTGCAGCCCAGCTGGCTAACACTGCTCTCTGGACACAGAGAATCTCTGGGCACACACTCCTCATAAATCTGCTTTACATACTTGGAATAACCTCCAGCAGTTTTTAGTGGAGGTCCCTGCACTTCTGTGATTCACTTTTCTGCTGAAGCTCAAGCTGCCAAATTTGCATGGTTTTAATCCTTCACTGAGGTACTGGGGGAGCCCATGCTTCCAGGTGGGGCTGTGAGTGAACAGAACTGCCTGTGTAAGGACAGTTAATAAATTTTGTCACCTACCCTGCCAACAAGGTCATATTTTTCAAGGATCAAAGCTCCTCACTGGGGCCCCTCTGGTCTTTGCCAGTGCCCTCCAGACACCACCCAGGCTCAGCCTGTTGCCTTTAGACTTCTCATCCTGCCTGAGGGACACCACTGCCAGGCTGATGGAATTTTCCCACTCTGCTCGTTTCTGTTTGCTCCCTTTACTGCTTGGTGACGCACTTTCCTTCGCCGTGCAACTCCTCTCACACACGCCCACTCCTCTCCTTGCAATCAGCCCTGCATTTGAACACAAGCACCAGCCTCTGCAAACCCCCAAGCTGCTGCAAAGTCTGTGACAGGAAGCTAACAAGGCACAGTCAGACTGAAATCTCCAGGCTCCACTGAAATTTAAACTCCCATTTTCACTCCTTTTGGTGAGCTCATTCCCTCTGGCAGAGGAACCAGCTAACCTCAGCTTTCTCAGGATATCAAGATGGCAATTTTGTTAGAATACATCACTAATTACATTATTAAACAGCTGCCACATTATTTTATCCCTCCAAATCCCAAAAACTGGCTTCCAATTTGAAAGGTATACTTTTTTGCTTCACCCTTTGTACAGGGAGGCATTTACCCCAAGTGTCTCAGAGACCTTCTGTGAGTGACAGTAAATGCAGTAAATACTCCCCAAAAATAAGAAGTATCCCAGGCCTCTGGGAAATGGCCTCAAGTTAGATAAAACAGCTTTGGGTGCACAAACCTCTGGGTGTTTTTTTTTTTGCCTTCCTGACCCTGATGTGTCTATGCTGGGAACAGACCCATTGGTCTGCCACACGCTGACTAATACCTGATAAAATCCTGGTGGCAAGAATGCATTTGCCATCTTCCTGTGCCACAGCAGGTCCTCTCTGCCATGTCTACAAACAGGGACGATCAAACCTTGCCTGGGCCTGCAGTGGTTTCTCTCACAGGGAGGTGCAGCAGCTCACAGATGCCTGCTGACCCTTGGGAAGCTCTCCAGCCCCATTCAGGCTGTGCCAAAGGCAGACAAGGGCTGTGCAACAGCCTGGCTGGGCTTGTAAACCCCAGGGAACAGTCAGGAGAAAGGTGAAAAAGTAGAAGGATGAAAGGAGAGTGGATGTGCATTTTAGCAGTGTTGCAGCAGAGGAGAGAAAAGAAATCCTTGGAAGAAGCAGTTGGTTTCTCAGTGCAAGGCCTAAACCCATCTTTGCTGCTGTTTGGGTTAATCATCAAGAGTCCAAACTGCCCAAGAGTGAGACCCCATACCCCAATGCTTCTAATACAAAGATTCAGGAATTAATAATTTCTAACACTATGTAGATGGCTGGCTGGCAGATTAAGCTATATATTTCCTTTCCCCCAGCACCTACAAGCTAAAAGGAATGAAGTGCTGAAATCAATTTAAAGCTTAAAGGAGATGGTGTCTGCACAGCAGACAGGTATGGGGAGAGCCACAGTGATATGGAAAGTCAGCTCTCGGCAGGAAAATGTTGCAAGTCACATCCCTCATTGCTGAGGAAAGGAAGAAGAAACACTATTTAAGCCTGGCATGGTACAGCAGGCAGGAGGTGCAATAAAATGCAGGTGTGCATGGAAGCAGCTCCTACTCATCTGCTCTGGGTAAGATAGGGCAGATTTCCAGATTTCCCTGTAGAAGTACAAGTAAACCTCTATGCTGTGTCCTGTGCCACTTTAAAATCAAGGCCTGACTGGATATGTGATTACACCTGTAAACACACACCACACACACACACACACGTATTTTTATATATATGTCTATGTACACACACACAAGCATATTAAGGTTCTCTACAATCAAAGAAAAGTTTAAGCAAGCTGAACTAAATTAAAGGCAAAATGGGGGCTTCTTGTAAATACCCAGTCCTTGCAACCCTTCCCTCTGGTATTGCTTCCCTTTCCCTGCCTTCTTCTGATGCATGTAATCATCTGTCCTTTTTGTCCCTGTGTATGTGAAAGTGCAGAATTTTCCCAAAAGTCTTGAATCAAGGAAGGGAGGAGCATTGTTTAAAAACAAGCTTTGATCCATGTGTTTGGTGAAATATTAGTAGCTGGAGAACCATTAAATTTTGTATTTATTGTATTTACTCTTTTTGTATTTATTCAATGCAGGTATTAAATCTGTATTTTATACCATCATTTCCTCTAAAGTGGGAGTATTTTTGGGTTACCAGGATAGTTGTAGACAGTTTCTATTCTCTCCCATTATGTAAACCTGCAGACAAAAAAAGAAACTCCCTGGAGAGGGTGCTGACTGAAAGCACCAACACAACTCCTGCCCTTGCTGGAGTTTTACACACAATGCATGGGCATACATTTGGTTTCTTGAAATAAAGTGAATTGTGTGGGGAAGTGAAAAACTCATCTCTCAAATGATAGATAGCTGAAGATATTTCAGGCACTTTCCACTGCAGCCAAGTTCAATATCAGAATCGGGTAAGTACCATCTTTTAAAAGCTCTAGCCCTAGCCTCTGGAAGGCCTGACAGATGCCAAGCCTTTGCGGTGACACCAAAGGTCTAACTATTTTTCTGAACTACTTGTGGCACTAGCAGTTTTCCTTTTGGGCCAGTAGATCCCTGTGAATCTCCTCTCTGCTGAAGTCACCTTTCTGGGGATGTCTGAAGGACAAGCTGCCTGCACCCTGCCATGGCCCTGCAGGCTGCGGTGTGAGCCAGTAGGCTGGAGCACGTTTGCATGTTCAGCCTCCAGGCTTCATGGGACACTTGAACTGGTCTTGCTGAGTCTCACACACACCTCAGACACATCTCTTCAGCCTTCCATGCAACTGGCATTGCTTACTAAACACAGCTGACATTAAACTGAGCGTAAGGAAAACCCCTTGATGTCTCTCTGTGCAGATCTGCATTGCTGAGCTGACAGTAACATTCAGCCACTCCTGACATCCACTCAGCAGTGAAGTACAGGTGCCAGCTAATGGGTCACTGTGTTAGTGAGAGCGGGACACACACAGGGAATAATGAGCTTTTTCAGCTTGTGTTGCCTCTTGACAGCTCTTGCACACCTCAAATGAGCATCTCTAGCTCCCTCTCTGCTCGCAGTCCTGCTGTTTCATGAGGTTATACTGGTGGGCTGTGATTTCAGAGAGGGCACGAGAATGAAGTCATTCCAAAGCTTCCCAAAGCCATGGAATTTTGATCAGCGGCAGAACTTCTAAGCAGGGTTATAGTTGCATCCTTCCTTGGTCTTGGATATGGTGCTCTACTCATTAAGCTGCCTATGAAGGCACTAGTTCAGCCTTCATCTGTTGATTTTAGTGACTCTCTGGGAGGATTTTACACAATGAAATAAGATATCCTGACGTTTTGCTGTGCCACACACTGATGTAAGTGCTGTTTAATTTTATCACAAGCTATCAATGCTGAAGTGAAATAAACAGACCAATCATATTTTGATGGTACACTTCCCCTTGGGGCATACAGTTCAAAAACAACAGAAAACTAGTATTTAGGAGGAAAGCCAGGAGCTGGAGCAAACTGGGCAAAATTGCTAGACATGTGGGGATTCTGTAGCTTTTGAAGAGGATGAGGAGTTCCCTACAAATAATAATTCCCAAGTAATATATAGAAGCAAATACTCCTTGAGGAAAACACTGTTTTTACAAAGCTAAGCTGTTGAAGCAGAGTTGTGACAGGTTAAGTGACAAACGACAGGGACCACGACGTTACTCACCAGCCAGAATCACGCCCCAGTCACGCTCGCACAACAGCAGAGCCTGCCAGGGTTTGTGGCACTGACACCTGAAAGGCAGCCTGAGCAGATGGGCATGTTCCCAGTGAGCAACACCCACCTGGAAAATGAACTCTGCTCCAGGCTGCATCCCAAGCTGCTGATTTGTATGAAAATGGAGCACCGAGAGGGAAGTTTTCCAAAATGCATCACTGAGGAATTGCAATCCTGCTTTCAACATGGGAAAAACATCAGTGTGGGCACGGGCCAGGTTCACTGAATCTCTGCCTCAGTTACCTCTGTAATTCACTGTGGTCTGCTGGGGAAGCACTTCCCAGGGCGTTTCTGAAAGGGGCCCGAAATACTTCCCAAAATGTTATCCCAGAAGATGTCATATTTATTCAGATATTCAGATTCATTATTAGATTTGTAATTGCACATTATGATAGCTGCACTGATTAGATTCCAACCTAATTAACCGACATCCTGATTTACATCTTATTTATGCAGGGCACACAACTGCCAAATATTAGGCACCCCCATCAGCTGCTGAATGCCCATCACACCCCCATGGTCTGGAAGCACCACAGAGATCAAAGAACCTTTCAGAAGAAAAGCTATTGCTGTGACAGTGAGAGAAATGCAATCACTCCACGTGGCTTTTCTAGGCATCACTCATGTCACCAGATGTCAGAATGAACTTGTGAACAGGTATGAACCTCAGTGTAAAGTGCTCTCAAAACTGGCATGAGAGTGGTCACAGCAGAAAGGTGCATTCCCCACCCATGGGGCAGAATGTGTTTGCCACAAAAGGAACAAGAAAGGAACTGAACACCAGCCCTGACAGACGATGGTTATGCAAAAGCAAGACTGAAAATTTGCTGGCTTATTTCCTTTATTAAGCCCAAAATAACACCTTTAAAAAATCCTGACTTCATGAACAAATCAAATGCCTTCATTAAAGAAACATTTACTGCCATTTTCTATACTTTATTTTAAGGCATACAGAAAAATATTTAACAAATGTGTATGCAATTAAATGCCAGGGACTGCTAATTACAGCCCTTCTGAATGCCTCTGCAAAACAAAGATACTCAATACAATATGTTAGAAAGGGTGGGGAAAAGAAAGAGAGGAAGCTGAAGACAATCTAATAGGCATTAGTGCAGATATATGCTGGCCTTTGGCTACGAGCAGCAAATAAGCCATCAATGTAACCCCAAATGGCAGCCAAAGGACATTTTTGAGTCACATCCTTGCTTCTGCTTCTCTAATTCATTTCCAAAACATTTCACCTCTAACTAATTATGGAATTTAATGACAGAATGTAAAGGAGTGGCTGGGGTTGCAGGCCATTCCAACAAGGCTTTAATCACATATCTTTCAGGTTGCAGAATCTTTATGTACTTAGCAGTGATTTATCATTCCTGGCAGAGGCAGGTACTTCAAAGGCAACCTTATATAAAAAATAAATTCTGCCTTTGCCAAGCACTGGAAAGAGCACTAAATTAGATTTTAAAATCAAATCCTATAGACAAACTCAGTGGGTTTGTCTATCTGGCCAACAGGCAAAAAATTTATGACAGTACAGTTTTGTAATCAATAATAGCAATACAGTGCATGTTTCTGATTAGAAAAAATTAAAGATGCCAAAACAACATTGCTAAATATTTAGGCTGTTTTGTGACAGTCCCATTGAGCAGAAACATAAAACATGCATTTTGATGAATTTCCAACTAGTTTATGCCATACTATATTTTTTTTTATTTTTCAAAAAAGAATATTAAAACTATTATAAGCTTTGTCACCTGCTGTAAGGCAGAATGATGTAATTTTATTCACTGCACATTTCCTGTTTGTGAGGCAAAAAAGCATAATTTACTTCTTTATAAAAGGGAAATATATATATAACTATATATATATATAATTTTATTGGTATTAACATAATGCAATACCATACATTGAGCAAACAGAAAGAAAACATTTCAAAATACATTTTTTAAAAGTATCTCCCCGTAAGATAGTATGAAATATCAAGTAATTAGCATTAACATTATTACAATACACCCTTAGCCAAATATATTAAGGAAAATCCACATTCTAATCACAGAGATAGAGGCAAACATCAACCCATAGGGGACTCAGAACATAATGATAAATACAATATCTGAATCTACTTCGAGTGACATCCAGACAAATACTGGCCCCAAAACAGCCCTCTGGAGTCTGGTGTTATACAGAGAATACTTTGTGCCTGCTTGGCCAGGCAGCATCACTCAAATGTTTTAGTCCTAGAAGATAAAGAGGAACCGAAGAGTTTAACTGCAGAGTCTAACAAATCTCAGCGTGAGGTATCTTCTCCATCACCATCCAAACGAGTGCCAGTGTACCCTCTGGGAATTCATTACAAACCATTAGATAAATGGAAGTCTCTGAAAGGTCTGTACATACCTCCACTTGACAGAATACACTTAGTTTAGACACAGTAAGGAAACTTCCTTCACTAATGTGAAGCACGCTTGAATGACACGACCCTCTCTGGTTGGCCTGAATGGGTTCACAGGAGTTCAGTACAAGCAATGGGAAATTACAGTTACCATGGCTGAATCCCTCTTTAACTCCTCGAGGTGTGCAGAACAAAACTGAGTGACATCAAAGCCCTTCCCCTGCCAAGACCCTCTTCCCCTTCCGTTCTCCCATGCGGGGGCAGTATTTTCTGCAAATGTGCTCCGTGTAGACTGGATCTGACTTTGTGCCTAGTCCCACTGTGGAAAGGGTGCATTCTTCAAAAGACTGGCCATGCCCTTTGACACCTTCCTGGAGGCCTCATATTCAGGCATGTGGTTGTCTATGCTTTAACAGGTCTGTTCTCTGTTATAAACATCAGAGTTATTCAAGAAGAACTGACTTTCTGAACGGAGGCCATTATGTCGCTTGCAAGAGGCTGAAGTTGAGTCTCCGTCGTGCCAATTCTCTAATGTAAGTTTATCAACCTTTGAGTCCCATCGGTTCAGTGCCAAGAGATGTGGTTCCCATTTGACATGGAGAGGTGCTATCAACTCTCGCAGTGTATTAGCCTAATATGATAAAGCAGTGATACAATATGTTGAAAGATCGGTGATGCGCCATTATTTCCATATCATGTTAGTAAATTAGAAATACTATCATGCAAACAAGAGCAAATAGCAAATCTGGCATACAGTAGCAGCACTACAGAGCCTTTCTAATCTGCATGCAGCTATGCTCGTGAGGACAGAGACATGGCACTGTTCTGCTATTACACCTCACTCCATTAAAATATCCATCCCTGATGCAGAAGAGGTATTTAGGGCAGAAAGTTAAATATTCTCTTTTTGTAGATATGTTTTTAAAAAGAACAGAACAAAGACCAATTAAAAAAACCCCAAACAACCCACAAATAAAACAAGAGAACAATACACATCCTAACCAACTTAGTTGGTTTTCTCCATGTTGAAGACACATTAGCTCATTTGGAAGCACTGGGAAAGGATCACATGAGTGAGGAGAATGGAAGCAAAGAGTGTGCCCCAAATCCACCAAACGTGCTACAAACACAGAAAAATATCCTGGTGGCAACTTATGCGTGAGCTAGAAAAAGAGGTGGCACAACACAATCTGGCTCCTTTCGTTCTCCTAGCTGACAGTCCAGCGTTGTGCAATGTTGGGTGAAGGATAAGATACAGAGCTAGGAGATCATGTGATTTTGCAACCACACTGACATTACACACTTCCATAAGCTAGGGCTTGAGAACTCGAGAATCTTTGTGGACCTGTGTTAGCAAAGAAAAGAGAAAGAGAGAGGTGGAATAAACAGCATACAGCTAAATTGTTTACTTAAGAGTTTCTGTGTGGATATGCAGTCTCTGCACAGGCAGTTTCAAAAGCCTGGCTGCTCTCAGTGCATTCCCTATTCTACTGCCTACTACACTAAATTGTAATAAAAAATGAAACTCCATGGATCTCAACATCCACTGTCATTTTGAATCCCAGATATGAAAAGCTGGGGGATGTTTTGTTGTTAAAAAAAAAAAAAACCACCAAAAACAACAAACCACTGTGGGAAAGAGTTCAACTGTGCATAATGTAAAGACATACAAACTCATTACAATTTAACTATTGAGATTTGTGTAACCTCTGTTAAAGAGATTTTCTTTTTCCAAAGGACAGGATGGAAAGGAAGGAAAATATCAAGCATTGCCATTTTTAATCTTGAGCATATCACAAAAGGTCTGGAAAGCAGACAAGAAATATTGTCTCAGGGACAGAAAACACAAGGTAGAAAGAATCCCAGATGGAAATATTGGTGCCATTTACTCCACACATGGCAGCAACTGGAAAATGAGTTTCAGAGAGGCAGAGGGTGAGCAATGCTCCACTCAAACCCAGTTCAGCCTCTTCTCTATTGCTGAGATTTCCTGGGACTCTATGCGTCAACAAGGAGAGGAGGAAGAAGTGTGAGGAAAACAGTTTATATAACTAAATTCTAAGTATAGCAGTCAAGAGAAACTTTTACATAACCTATTGTTTAAAATAAAAAAACCCATCTGATTCCACAACCAAAATAAAAAAAACACAAACCCAACCCCCAAAACCAAACCCCTGACAAACAAAAGGCCAAACCAGCACATTTCAGGACTGAAGGGGTTGAGGAAAGGGAGACTTTGTAGAGTACAAAAGGGAATGTTTTTCATATTTCATCCTGTTTTAAACTACAAACAGTTGTAGCACTGAAAATAAGAGTCTTGGATTTATTTGGAAAAAGGCTCTAAGTGAAAGAGGACACTGCTGCCTCAGTGGTGTCAATTCTGCAGCTTAGGGAGATCCTGTCATCTTATGGCTGCTGTTCATACAACTCAATCATTATGAATTCAGAAAGTTTGTTTCAAAGGTCAGGCTTTGGCAAAAAAACCCTTCCCTTTTTGTGAAACAAGGTGGCTGTGTGAAATAAAGGAGGGTTACTGCAGTTAAGGCAAGGCCATTATCTAGCAGATGTCTATACCCAGCTCTTCCTAACACCCATCTCAGTCTGGCTGGGACATGTCCTCTGTTTGGGGAAGAACTGTGCTACCTTCAACACATGGTGGGACAGGACTTGTGTTATTTTGCACTGGAAAAACTATTTCTGAAAAAAATCCTGCTAGTAAGACACACTTTTGTAAAGATTGTTCAGTAATATTGCCAAGGTTTGATTATTATATAAATTATCAAGCACTGGTAATTTTTCACTATCCCAGTTTGGATTAGTCACTGTGCATGAACAGCCTTTCACTAACCTCTTAAGGTAAGTGGCAGCATATGCTGTCCTATTTATCTTAATGTGAGTATAATTATCAGGCACTAGGGGGCTTTTCTAAATAGATTTTCAATATCACTTACTGATAGTAACTAAGCATTTAGAAAAGTCTGCTTTTTAGCAGTAAAACTATTTTTTCTTATCTTTACAAACCCCACATTATTCTTTCTGTATCGCTAACATTAGCAAAATTATTTATGTAAATAATTTCCAGCATATGATTTTGCTTATAGATAAGGGTTTTAAAATTTGTTTTTAAAGGAGAACAAATACAAATAACAAAGAACGAGTAACGTGCTTAATGACACTGCAACTTATGAAACTCATGAGACTTGCAAACATTTTGAAAAAGAAACCAACTGCCATTCACATACAAAAATGAATGTGACCCTGTGAATACAGAGAAGTGAACTTACTGCATTTATCAATCAAATTATGCCTGCATTATGAGAAGAGTTTTATGGCAAATGACTTCCTCAGAACGTTACAAACACAAAACTGTCTGCTGTAAATTGTTCAGGATGTGAGGAATCTGATATCTGAGCAAACCTGCAGCAGTAGGAGGTGCTTTACCCAGCTAAAGTGGTAGAGACAGAATGCACCTGGACTGAGATCAACCCACCAAGCAGGAGCTAAGGGATGCTCTGCACGCTTTCCAGACCAAATGCCAAAAGCCAATAAAAATGTAAGCAAAGGGAAGCTGAAAGTTCTCATGAAAGAAATATCTGAGAGTCATCAATAAGGTCTCAAAATGGCCATCACACAAGAAGTCCTATGTAAGGAAAGGGGCACAGAAGGTGATACAACTCTTTCTCTTTGAGACTGATTTATAAGTAATTTTTTAAGGAACACCAGCAGTCACTAATGAGAAGGTATAAGGTTAGGGTTTTCACTCTGATGTATTTTTTCATAATAAAAAGCACAGGATTTTACCACTGTCACTTAAGAGCATACTTTCTTATCAATCACCACATTACATATTTTGCTTAAACAGGCTACAAGATACCTGGTTATTAAATGGTATGTTTATGACAACTTTCCAAAGAAGGGCTAAGCTGAATATTAGCAGGTTAATAAACTTACTTTTTAAACACATACTGAAGTTTTAAAAATTTCAGACTTCCTATTTATAGTGACCATCAGTAAACCTGTACCTGCCTTTTGAAGATCTACCCTTTCCTTGGTTTTTAATCCTATTTTGTGTACATATTTCTACATCTATCTACATATAGAGAGAAGAACTTTGACTGGAAGCCCTTACCTACTCTTTAGTCCAACAATGAAACATATCTAGTTACGCATTTTCTCCTAAAGGTAAACACTTTGCATGAGTGATCAGGCTGCAAACAAGAATGAATGTAAAGAACAACAGGGAAGAGAAACCTTCCCCTTGTGCCACAAACTGTGACCTGGCTGCTTCTGCTAGAAGTCCACTGGCAAATGTATCTTCCTCCTTACTAGGGAAAGGGCTCAAGGCCCTTTGACACGGAGTCCTGGGGAGGAACACTGGCACATCTGCAAACTGTCTATTGCTCAATGGTGGGAAGCTCCCACCACCTCCAGGTGTCAGACAGATGCCACCAGAGATGACAGGGAGCTGGCAGGAGCCTGGCAGTGAGACTGCCTGAGGAAGGAGGGGTTTGGTGATACATCTGGTGCAGATCCCCAGCCTGTACTCCAAAGCAGCGCCTCTGCACACTACCCTGCAGGAAGCCAGGTAGGCACTGGCAGCAATAGCAGGAGTCACTCAGCACTCCTCTGGAGACTGCAGTAAAGGGCACTAAATCAGACAATTATGATACAGGAGTATGCTATCTGCAAACAGCGAGTTTCAGCTTTTCCAACACCACAATATACACCTTAGTGTCCCCCCTGTCCTCGCTGAGGAACACCAGGCACAGGAATGTTCCACGGGAGGGCAGCGTGGTGAGGAACAGGCTCAGGAGGGCAGATGGTGGTGCCAGCCCACGCACAGCCCCCAGTGCCTGCTGCTCTGCAGGTGCTGCACTCGGGCCCACGAGAACAAGGCAATGGGAATTACAGGGCTCTGAGAGGCAGGCATTTTTCCCTCCCACCCACCACAGTATTTCTAAATTGCAAATGTAACCCAGCTCTCCTGTGCACTTCATGCACTACACCTATTGCTAAATAACCCTCTGTCTACTCAGTACAAAAGAACTACTAAATGAACTAAAATGTAGCACATTAAATTGCCAAATTACTAACTCTTACTGTATTATTATAGTGTATTATATTATATTATTCCTAATTCTGCCCCTATTTTGTCCCTCTATATTAGATACATCTCATGGTTATTCTTATGCTGTTCAGCTCATTACTGGTGTCTTACTGGAGTGACAGTTCACAGCTCCAAGATGGAGCAGTTTGAGAGTGGTTGTGCCAGAAAATAAGGTTATTTTCCAGAGTAGTTCTTTTTGTAACCATTGGAAAGTAATACAAAGAACTGCTCCTAGACAAAGGAACCATCTAATTTGGGACATAAACAGTGAGACACAGTTGAATAACAATGTTCAGGAAAAAAAGAAAGAGCAGCTGGCTGAACTTCTCATAGTTTTATACACATTTCGAAGGCGTAGGATGTGATCACAGCTTTAGCATCCCACTGGGCAGTTTATGAATTCTGTTAATGATATTAAAATTTCCACATATTGGCACTCTAATTGCTGGATTACACGGAGACTTGAGTTACATAAGCCTACAGGACAAGCCTCACCCAGGAGAAGTCTGTGTTACATCCCAAAGACAAGCACATGAGGCATATATATAATGGTGAGATTCCTTTTTCAATACAATTCTTAGTACTATTGTAAGCTAAAATCAGCCAGGCTATGATTGTAATGGAATATAAAGCCCAATTTAATCTACCAAATCTCCTGCTTTGTTTATCCTGAAAACTGCTTGACAAGCCATGTCCTTGTTTCCTGACCATAAAGCAGGAACTGTAGTTCCAGTCTATCACCCCATTAAAGAGATCATGTACAACACAAAAATGGGAGCTGCGTTTCCCAACTAATGCTTTGGACATCAACCCTGAAAAAAAAAAAAAAAAAGGCAATTTTCTAATTTTTTGCATTATTATCAACAAATTTTGTAATAAGGAATATTTAAGGAGAATTGGTCTTATTGTGACAAACTATTCTATGTATTACTTTTTAGATTACTTTTTCAACCAATGTATTTCTGGAATTTTTTTTACATTAACTTGCTCAGGGGCTTTAAAAGCTGACAGAAACGTATGGAATTACTTATAGCATAACAAATTTAAATTTACACAAACAAATTTTTAACTTTAACCAGTAGAAGCCCTTCGGTCAGAGAAGGCTTTAACAGCCCATCATCAAGTAACACAATTGCTTTTTCTGGTGCATTCCATTCTGACAACAAAAGCACCAAATACACTGACAAAATCCCTGGTGTGACTAAATAACATCCAGCCAGCCAGTCATGTTCCCACTGCCAGGCCACAGCCAAGGGCAGAGGATGGAGATGCTGCCCCTGCCACAAGTGCTGACAGCTGAAGCCACCTGCCCTCCTGGCCTGGGATCCCCTCTCTGACTGGGTCAATAAAAGCCACAGATCACCTGAACACTGTAAGTTACTGATAACATACATGTGGTAAAATGAACAGACTGAGAAAAAAGTCTGATGTTCTTTGTGCCACATTTGGCTGAGGTTTTTCAGCAGCTTTTGCTAAAACCTCCAACGGAGTGTCAAAATCTACTCAGTTGGGGAAAACTGGGGGGTCAGATTATTGTTATACTGATACTGATCATGTTGAGATAATTTAATTCAGAGTTCACTGGAGGGGCACACACACAAAACACAGACTCTGCTATTACTCTTCTGGCAAGGCCAACAAATGGAATGTTGGCACCACTCCAGGCTGGTTATGCTGCAACCAGCACAAAGGTATTCCCTTCTCTCCTCATGTTCTAGCACGTTTCATATGTCAATCCAACTTGTCTTGACTGTTCCCAGGCAAGTATTATCGTTCTGCTCCAACTCTATTTTTGACTCAGTCAGGTCTCCTTCAGGTTTGAGGAGGACCATATTTAGCAACAAAAATGCTATCAGACCTGAAATCCTCCCTCATATCAACAGCTTGGAATATACTGCACAAAATTAGCATATAAAGAAACTGCTTTTAGAAGTCTTGCTTTTAATTAGTTTGGTTTCCATAAAAACAAGACAGGAATCACCTTTCTTATTCTAATTCAATGACTGAGCTGCTTTCTTGGCTACCTATGGTGTTGTGAAAGCCCATCAGACCAACACAGAAATGACCCCTTTGTTTTCCTGGAGGAAATTCCTTACCTATTTGAGAGCATAAAATAAAGAATTACTGATTAAATGTTTCACACCTGTTGGATGCTGAAGGCATGAACTTTCATCTGGTAAATTTAAATTATTTTTTATAAAAATAATTATCTCTATATAAAATTCTTGCACTGAAACATTTTATGAAAGGTACTCTTCCGACAAACCAAACATTGCTGTGTTGTTAAGAATTGATTGCATATTTTTATCGGGTAAAAGCTGTCTTCAGAGGGGATCAAATTTTTTCATAAAAAGTGTATCTCAAGCCTAACATATTCCAAACAATGCTATCACTAGTGTAATAAGACAAAATGAGGGTTGCACAGGGATTTCATTACACTAAAGATTCCTGTTACAGGAGTCAAATGTTGAAAACCTCAGAAGCTCCTGACTGTATTTTTACTTTAAAGATAGTAACAAATAGCAGATTTTAAATTATTTCAAATCCCTGAACATACTAGATTGGAAGAGATACAGCATGGATTGTATCACTTGAAGCCTGCTAAGTCAGTACTTCTGTATTCTGTATTAGGAGGGGAAAAACCAGCAAACTCATCAAGGGAGTATTTTGTCATGATCACCTTACATGTTCAGGCTCCTGGTTAAATACGCTTTCCAAAACCCAAAAGGCTGCCATTCATGAAAATGGATGGCAAAAGGGATTTGTCAGACTGGCCAGGAATCTCGACAAAGTTGAAGGGCACCGTGCCAGGGTTTCCTGATGCTGTGGTGCCCAGACATGCAGGAGCCCTCAGCCCTCCCTCCCAGCCTTTTCTGAAGCTCAGGCACCCACCAAAGACCCTCTTGGCAAGAGGACATGGTGCACCCAGTGGTTTTCAAGGAAAGATCAGGATAATGTTTTGGGTGAAATGGTGATAACCAGTAGGGAGGTACATAAAAACTCATCAATTCCTACTCTTCCACAGATTCCTCAAGCAATTCAGAAGGTTTCTACCCTCTATGACTTTTGCACAAAGGTACAAAGACATTGGTGTGAAAATTGCTTCTCTTTAGCCTCTTCCTTCCTAATTCATCCCCAAGCATCTCCAAAACACACAAACTGCTCCTGTCACACACTGTTTGGTGAGGTGTAGCTGCCACACTTCTGTAGAATTGCACTTTTCACAGAAAAAATTATTCCTGCACTGAATCAGTATTTGATTCAGACCCTGGTTCTCTTCTTGTGCACATCTTCCAGTGTGGAAGGGCAGAGCCTGCCCTGGCAGAGCCTGCTGGAGTGATGGAGCAGTGCCCAGGGCACACCAGGTACCAATCTCCCCATTCCTAGGGTAGGTCAAGCTCCTCTACTGGCAGAAATCACCAGAGTTCTGTTGGAGATGGGCATTTCTCAAAGCCTTTTGAGTAGTTAAAAGTGGTGTTCTTTTTCAGGAGAAAGAACACAGGATCTCTGCAGCTTTCAACTGGAAATGAGAGTGCCATCATCTTGGAATGTGCACAACTACTTGCTAGCTTCTGCTACCTTATCCAGGTTTTTTGATCACAACAAGGGAAAAATACCTTTAGTTTACTTAAGTTAACAATGTTGAGGAAAAGAGAAGTCTTTAAATTAAAGTGAGGGCAGCTGTTCCCCAAAGAGCTGCCCCAGCTCTGGGAGCAGCTGGGCAGCAGGGGAGTGGCTGGTGTGAGGCAGTGGCTGATCAGGCTGAGGCAAGGAAGAGGTGCTGGGTGAGAGGGAGCACCCACTGCAGCTCCACCACTGACACCTGACCCTGGCACTGCTGCAGCAATCTGCTGGGAGGTGGGGACACAGTCCAGACTTAACTAGTTTTCCAAGAAACCTCTTGATGTGGGTAATGATGTGGAGGGCTCAGCTGCCATCCTGGCAGCCTCCAGCAGTGCCAGTCCCCAGACAGCTGTGGGCTCAGCCCTTGGCCCTGCCAGCAGTGGCAGAAAGGGCATTGAGGGGCTCCAAGAGAAAATCCCTTATTGTCACCACAACTGGAGACTGTTGTGTGAAAGGGAATCCAGATGGACCAAAACACCCCGAGATGCTGGGGGAAGGGTTACCTGTTAAAACAGGCACCTTTTGAAGATGGCAGGTAAGAGTGCCCTTCCCTCAGCGGATGGGAAGCCAAAGGATGCTTGTAAGGAGGGTTTTCTGCTGTCCAGAGCAGTCACATGCATGAGCAAGGTCTCTCCTGGATAAGCTGTAGCATGACCCAGAGCTGTTATGCAGGGACATATTCCCAGCAATTTGCTATGCACTCCTGCTTGGGTTTGTTCAAGTGCTTTTCACCAAAATATCACCACTAAACAAAGAAAATATTATCATTTCTACAGCCTGAAAAACATTGACTATCACGTAGCTGAGCTCTGTTCTTATCGTGTAACAGCAGCCTCTCTCCTATACATTTCTCAAACTGCTCAGTTAGATATTGTCCTCTGCTATTTTCTTCAGAAGCTACATTGTCTTTTTTACCTTCCTCTCCTCTGTAGTGTTGTACAAGAATAAGCATTACACGTCTCTTTTCATGCATCACTGACATCAAAACTAAACCTTTTTCTTTTTTTCCTATTAGGCAGAAACATTTTATACCAAACAGTTCCCTTTAGTTCTGTTCTTGGATTGCACTTGTTAAAAATGTCAAATCAACTTCTACAAAAACAGAGAACTAGAGGTTTGGCTTCTACCTACATATAAATACAGGAAGTTGTGTAGATAAATCAAAACCAAACAATAAAGAGACTAATTTGTGACATCTCACCTCAAAAAGCAGAGCTGAAAAGGCAGAGAAGGGCTGATAGGATTATTGTTACACAAAAGGATTTTCCTGCAAGGAATGCATGGTCTAGGGCTAGATTTCCCCCCTATAAACAAGGGGGATGGAACAGAAGCCTGAATAAGGACATAAATGCAGAGAAAAGATTGATAATTGCCTCTTCAAGAACAGAAACATCTGAAAGTTTGTTTGCTAGGTTTAAAACTAACTAGAAGAGATGTTGGTTTCTCTAGCCTGGAGTTAAAATGTGTAACCCCTTATTGCCATGTGACTGAGCTCAAAGTACACCTGAGTTCAAAATTCATAAAGCTTTTTGTGGAAGAATGATCCATCAAGGGTTACAAGCAAGGTATCTTTACCTCTCCCTATGGTTTTAGGCATAGCTCAAGGCAGGCTAACCAGGTTAGCTGGGATATGGGGCTCACCTCTCTTTGGTACAATCACTTGCTCTTGCAGGTGACTTTGTAAAAAATAATTCAGAGTCTGAGATCTGATATAGAACTAGACAAATCAATGTTTTAGATAATTTTTACTAAGTTCTCATCTGCTGTGCAAAACGGAAATGTTAGATTGCAAGATTAAACACTAAAAATAACAGGCTCGGTGAATTTTTAATCTTGCAAGGATTTGGTTTTTTCAGAAGAATGTAGACATCCCTCTCAAAGAAGTTGTGTATCTAGTGACAGTAAGTGCATTAATTTTCCACTATAATGCCAGGATTTGCCATTAGTACAATGGGCTATTCCAAACAGTTACAGAGTAACCAAAAAGTTCAGTATGTATTTTATGATGTACCTATTCAACACTGCTGTTGAAAAATAAGAACTTTTACATTTTCTCTGAACAAGTACATGAGAAGGTAGGAACAGGCAAGAATTTATCTGTTCTGACTACACATCTGGTAACACAACAGCTGGTGATGAAAAAAATGTTGGTGACCATGACTTACATGATTACACCATGATTCTTTGTGAACTATAAAATACAGCAACAGCACAGTCAGCTTAAGCTGAAGATGCTTAAAACAACCCCTTAGCAGGTGTGTGCAGAAATCTTGGGGGGGATTTCAGAACTGGAAATCTAGTTAGAAGTCTGAGTTGCAGAGAACAATTTCCTCTGTTCAACCTGGAACTACCACAACCACTGGCCTTGGAAGGAGGAAACAGATGTTAGTAAAACCCACGAGGAGCAGAGATGAAGATTTGACTGTTTACTTTTGGTCATTAGTAACAGTGCTAAAGATGAGCAACACCAGAGTAGAAAAATGCAAAACACACAAGGACAAAATAAAGAAACAACCTCATTAATTTGTCTTTTAAAACATTTACTGTTTCCATACAGTACAACTGAATAAGTCATCTGAAGAAAAAGTCTCAGCTAGTACTTTCAGAAGAGCTAAGGGGCCAAAAATAACTGTTGCCCAAACTAATTATGGACATTGATATTACAGGGTTTTCACCTTAATAATGAGGTTATGCCAGAATGTCCTCCTTGGAAAACAACTTGGGCTGAGAAATATTTCAATGCACTGGCATGATCAATGCACAGAACATGGGCCCAGCATAAAATCCATCATGTGGCTCACCTTGGCTCAAAATGCTAAAGTGCATAAATCTTTGAAATAAAGGCTAAAGCAGCATAGGTGCATTTACAGTAGGTTATGCTGTAAGAGAAATGTGATACTGTAAAAACAAAATTATTTTAAAACAGTTTTTCTAACTGGAGAAAGATTTATAACACCATCATCCTCATTTGTGGCACAGAGAATTAGAGACTGATGGAATTTTCACTTCAAAAACCAATCACAACTTAATTAAACTTGTTCCATAGCCTATCCTCACCATTACAGATCTATGCCCTATTTCTAGCCTTCTACTTTTTGCTTCCATTTCACCCCACTCAATTTTGCAATCTCCTCCCCAGCTACCCTGATGTTTCCAACTCCCAACTAGTACAGATCAGACTGCACAAACTATTCCTTTATTTTTCAAGAAAAGGGTAAATTAAGTCTCCACCACATTGAGGGTGTGTGCTTTTCTTTGTTCACTGGGTTACTCTCAGCAACCTCCTACTCCCCATCATTCCAAGGAGCAGGGATACTCAAAAATGCACACAGCCTTTTGACAGCCTTGGCAGCAAAGCCAAATCCATGTAGAATATAAAATATCTCCCCTCCACACCTGCCTTCCTCCAAGTAGAAATTACAGGTATCACAGGTACTGCCTGCTCAGGGCCATCCATCCATGCCCTCATCCTTCCACATTCAACCTCCACTGAATTTCGGGAATAATGAAACCCATAAAGATCCAAGTGCTGTTTTCAAAACTTAAGAGTCTAATTTTTACTTCAAGTGACTTTTATACTCTCCTGTAATTCCCATAGTCTTGTTTAGCCACAATATACACAAGCTTAGGAAAATGGTCTTTTGGGATGGGAAAGGCCAAGAGGAAGGAGGCTGACATCGTTCTGAGCTGCATTAACTGTAAAAGCCACTTCCAAGCTGTGAGTCTTCAAGGCAATCATTTTTTAACTTTATGAAAACACTCACACTTCCTCCCACCTAATAAAAATAGTCCAGAAATAATTGTACCAAAAATTTCAGCCATCCTTTAAACAAGTATTCCCAGAAAAGCCAGCACACATCTCTTTTTCTTCTTTTATTACAGAGACATTTTACAGATATTTTACCAGTTGTGCAAAGCTTTCATAAAATGAATTTTCTCAACTTCCTAGAGGTTGTATAGATACAAGGATGGCCTGATTATGCTGTAAGATTCATGACAGCCACTATAAGATGTCCTATCTGCTGGCAGAGTTTCTGAACTCAAGCTTAAAACACAAAGTAAGCAGAAAACTCAGAAACTATTGATTTGAATCCATAATGCACTATGTCTAAAGGGCATTTGTGTTTGTGAGGTCTTTTTTTCTAAATTTTATTTTTATTCCACAGTCTCACCATTGCATAAACCATGTTAAATTTTCAGTATCTTGGTATAAAAAAATTTTTGGTTAAATTAATCTAGTTCACAGTAAGTATTTCTAGCCCCTAAAATAATCACATGGAACTTTTGAGGATACCTTAAGAAACAGGACATTAAATATCTAGATCATAGAGTGATACTGGAGAAGGTAAATGGAAAAAATGTAAAAAAAAATAGTAATTTAGTCTTGGATAATCTTAGTTTGGAGTGTAAAATTTAAATGGAATTTTCCCCAGGCTCTTTACACAGCCAGAAGTAAATAAATAAAAATACTCTCTTTAATCTTCTAAAGAAACAGAAACCAGCAACTCCAGTTGTCTTTAAAGTGATTACAATAAAGTTAGAAATATAAATGTTTTGCTGTAAAATTATGTACATGTACTTAGCTTGATTAAAATAAAAAAAGACAATGTCTTGAGAATATTTTTTTTTAATTAGAAGTTTAAAATAAATGGCAAGACACACTGTAGCAGGGAGGAAAGAAACAACAACTCTCAGAATAATCAGCTTCAAGCCTTTTATAGATTTAATATGATTTTTAGATTGGATTTCAAGTGTGCACATTAGGACAGCAAAAAAAATCTCATTTTAATGCCAAGTGTAGAAGCTATTGAAATACTGCTATGTGAATTCTAAACCAGATTTCACCATTTCTACTACAGGAAAACACTCTCTAATTCTCTATCTCATATTCACCATCTCTCAAGTATTCCACAAAGACCTTTTTGCACATGTAGGAAACCCCACCAGCAGGGGATTCTGGCATAGCCAAGCCCCTGGGTACCATGCCAGGAGCTGCTCCTGGAGCCTCCCCAAGCCATCCCTCCTCACTCAAAATCTGAGCTCCTTTTAGCCTGGAACTAAAAGCACAAGGATCCTCAGCTGAGATTTCTTACTTACTCTCATTAGCAGTGATGGCTGAAGTGATGAGGGTAAACTTCCTGCCCTTGCCACTGCCTGATCTCTGTCCATCCCTGAATTTACAACCAGGAGAAATTTCCTAAGTGAGGCTTCCTTAATTTTGCTTCCTCCTTGAGGCCTGTAAATCATCTCATGATTAAATGAACATTTCAAAAACTGGCTGAAAGATGGTTTAAATGAAGTTTTTTGGCAGCCTCTCTCCTCACTCTCTGATGGTGATAACAATTCCAAACACTTTTAAAGAAATCAGTGGTGATATTTTATATTCCAAAAGCCTGAAGTTTACCCCTCTGGAATCCAGAAGAGAAGAAATAATTAGCTGGCATTATTTTGTGCCAGCAGTATTCAAAATGTGAAGCCAGAAAGCAAAAATCCTACTTAAAATGCAGCCATTTTCTTCATGTAAATACAGTAAGATCCTGCAGAGAACTTGTTTCATGCTTTCTTCATAAAATCATGGTATTTAATAGCACCACACTAGTACAATGATACTGGACTATTAACCATCACCAGCACATTCCAAAATTCACACATTTGGCGCACGGAAGGAGACAAAAATATTTATCTTTCTGTTTCTGAATTATGTCTTTTAAAAACAAAGCTAAGAACCTATTTTATTAATGATGAATGAGAACTGCGAAATTGCCTGATTACAGGGCCTTTTTTTTTTGTTTGTTTATTTGTTAATACTGTATTATCACATTTGTTTCAAAGGAACTGGAAATTCTTAATGTTAAAAAACAGCAGAAGGTCTTACAAATTAAACATACATGGCTGCTATAAACTTTGAGCACTAAACACTTTTGAGGGGCGGATGGAATCCCAAGTGACAAAAGAATGAGCCTTCTGCTCCCCACTTATAGTGGTAGCATCTTCCTTGGCTGTTTAGATGCAGAAGGTCTGTGGGTGGCACAGGGTACCATCTTTTCCTTGGAGAAGTTCAGCTCTCTGAACACTCTTAGCCACCTTCCCTGTCCAAGGTGTCCTCTGACAGCAAAAGCCAAGCCCAGATGGAGGAGAGCCCAGAGGCTCACTGCTAAAGGGAGGGGTTCCCTATATGGGGTTCTCTATATTGGGTTCCCCTGAGGCTGCTCCTCATTCAGAAACAGTCCCAGATGGCACTAATAGCCTGAGCAGTTCAAGAGAATAAACTTATTAAAATCCACAGGCACCAAAGTGTGAGGAAACATCTCCTAGACTGCTGGAGGACAGTCTCAGAGCTGGAATGATCTGGAGGGACGAAATCTCTTGCCAAGTTTTATATAACAATATGGTAAATGCTGTGCTAACAGACACAGAGCCTGGCAAACACCACGTTAGTCTGCAAAGCTTTTTTTTTTTTTTTTTTTAATCTAGTCAGGCTGCCAGTTTTACAAAATGTCATATATATTTGTTGGTTGGTTTTAACCCAATTAATTTGACATTTTAATTCAGCTGAGGCTTTTATTAACGTACCTACTTAATGTGGGTAAGAACGAGGCCCAGAAAAAAAATCAAAACAACTACAGTTAGAAAAACAACCACTAAGCAGAAAACCATCTGGGACACTGTACAGCCCCAAGTGAAATATGGAGTACAGTATGGTTGCCAAACAGATGCTTGTCACAGTATAGAGCATAAAACAGCCAGGGCAGAGCAACCTTCCTGGTCTCAACCACATGTGCTGTACCCAGCTTGGGCACTGCCACGGCAGAAGGGATGGGAGGCAGCCTGGAAAACCCAGGGAAGCTCAGCAAGAGGAGTCAGGAGCCTAGCAAACACTAAGTAAAGGAAAAACTAAACCAACTTTTAAACTTCACAACAACCTTTCAGCTCGGAAGAAGGGCTGCTGTGATGGAGCAGTTTTCTGCTTCTGTTTTCTGGGCCATAAGGGAATGGAAATGCTGGGCTTAAATTGAAAAAGGAACAATTCAATATCCATTAGCAGAAAAAAAAGATAAAATTATTCCTTCCCAAAAGAGCAAAGAGGAAAAGCACTGTCTGGAGGAAATGAAGAATGCCTACCACCAGGGGTGTTTAAGATTTGTAAGGTAAGGCAGCTCCAGATTTAGATGGCAGAGCTACAGGGATAATCTTCCAAATCATTTCCAGCTCCCTGGCTCTGAGACATGCACATCTCACTTACAGCTCTGCCAGGGTCTTTGCAGGGACCAGGATTTTAACCTATATATGCTGCCCTCCTGCACTGGAAAGGTTTAGGAAACCAGTAAGGACATCAAGGTACCAAAAAATAAGCATCTAGTGCCATTTTAGCTGTCCAGGGGTATCCAAGAAGTTGCACAGGGCTGGCAGGTTAGAGACAAGATCTGTGACCCTCTGGAGCAGCAGCTGGTGACTGCAAGGAAAAGCACCCAGAAAGCCAAGCCAGCATGTTAGGACAGTGGACAAAAAATCATCCTGTAACACTGACTGCATGGACCTCCAGGAAAAGATTCATCTTAAATCCAAGAATTCTGAGGACTTCTTTTTAAGAAATAGATTTAACACTTAATGCCTTGTAACAAATGTGGCTTTTCTAGAGTCTTCTGCCCAGCAAAAAAAAATTTGGCAGGATGCTGATTATTTGCAGTGAAGTCTTTAATATCCCATCCCGCTTCCCATGATGAACATTAATTAAACAGGAATGCATGTTTGCATGGCGGCCAGCCAGACATTCAGCATGGTAGGAGTTTAATAAAACTATATCCCTCCCATGTCCTTCTAAGCCCTACTGTCTCAAAGTTCATCCTTGTGTTAATGAGTGCCTTGAAAGAACAGGAGAACCCCACACAACAGATGGTACCACCTGGAGATGTAATGAAGACATTCTGAAAAGACCTCAGTACTGCTCTGCTCCCCTGGTCCTACTGGTACTATGCCATCACCTTCTGACTTAATTGCCATTGATTATAGAAAGGGTATCATGTTTTTTTACCTTTGAAAATTTAAAATTACACATTTCAAAAGAACATTCTCATGGAAACAATAGGTAGCTAACTTTTTTATTGTAGATTTATGTTTCCTTTGCATTTAGAAACCTTCAGATTAGGCCAAGTCCCTGCTATATCTCAAAGAAGAACTATCCCAGTGCTGCAAAAACCCCAGTGAGAAATGGCTTTGTCATGGAAAAATTTCAATTAAATTGCAGTAGTCAAATCTAAGATTGCCTTTAAAACAATTTTTAGTAGATTTCAGTGAGAAGGTTTACATAAATGATATAAATTATGTGTTTTCCTATTTGAAATCAAAATGAATGTAAGTTTAAATTTTAGGACAAGAAAACTCTCTTTTCAATGGAAAATTACGGGTTAATGAAAAAAAAAAGTTGGATTTTCCTTTTCATCCATAAAACCATTTCCAAAAAGCTACATATGTTCATTTAGGAAATTTGACTATAGATTCAGATTTGAAAGCACATTTAGAATTGAGGGAGTAGAAACAGCAAGCACAAAAAAAAAGGCTTTTTAAATATTGCTACCAAAACTTTTCAGGCCAACAAACTGGGAAGGAACAGCAGCAAGGTGAACAGAGAGCCTTGGAAACTTGGACTGTCTTTCCTCTGGTGCTTGTGAGGTGTTTTACCATTTATGGGTGACCTTTTCCCAAGGAGAGCATCTCTGCAGCCAGACTCAGACAGGGCAGCAGCAGAGACAGAGCTTGCTGACACCATGAAGTGGAAAAATTTAATGTAAAATAGACTGGTTACACAACACCTGGCAAGAGAATTAATGCAGGAAATAAAAAAGCCCCACTTGAAATATATTGTCATGTGTATAGATCCTTGTTTCAGCACCCAACCCAAAGGGGTCTCTGGTAGGGAGTAACAGTTCCATTGACAGTCCGCAGCTCAGTAACTGAATTGAAAAAACTTAGCAAAAAGAGAATTTTGGAAGAATGGCCATGTAAGAAATTCTCTTGTGAACTTCTTTTGCATATAAAAAGACAATTTACTACATGTATTTCAGGCAAAAGCAGATGACCTTTATTGGCAATGACACCCAAAGCTATTAAAACCAAAAGAGAAGTAGGAATTCATCTCTCCTTTGCATTTTTAGCAGCATGGGCAATGGAAATCAAATAAAATTTTAAATGTGGCAACAAGATATTTGTGAGCAAAATGCATGTATATGTATAAACACTAACAAGCATAAAATTAAACCTATCCTCATTTTTGTTGACAGCTCATATTGCTTTCTGAATTGCTACTCAGTAAATAATTCAATACTTGGCTTTCAAACACTGCAGGCAATTTTTTCCCTTGAACTGAAATTTAAAATCAGGATATAGAGATTTTGTATCCTATAATTTTTGTTTAGAATACAAACTGACTCCCGCAGTGGAGCTGCTTTTGAGAATTCAAAAAGCTTTATTTAAGAAATTTTAGATTTTAATTAAAGAACATGCTCACAAATGAACATACCTACTCCCAGCTGTTTATCTAAGGTAGTCATATTTTTTAACATAATTAGGCAGCATTTTTAGGTAAACTCGATCTGAGTTAATAGCAAAAAATAGCACCTTGGAGGCAATGGGACAAATAGACAAGGCATAAAATGCTGATGGTCTTCAGCCCACAGGACTGCAAACGCCCAGTCAGGTGCCACAGGAAGGCTCATATGGGAATTAGGAATGAAAAATCAGATCACAAAAATAAAGCTCTGAAAAAGTAGATATTTCATTAACCTACTCCAATGTCTGAGCATGCAGGGGCTGTGTTGCCCGGAAGGATGTCGGGAAAAAAACCAAAAAACACAACAATAAACCCCAACCTGGCAAATGCTCTTGGTTGTACAGGACAGACAGTGGATGCAGTAAGTTAGAATAACACTCTCCTCAGTGTCCCAGAAGGGGCTGCACTTCATGCTATTCACAGTTTCATGTGGAATACCTCTAATAGGAAACTCAATTTCTCAATTTCTCATAGCTCTGCTTATTTAAAACATTCCTGGGCATTAATCCTACAGGGGAAGATACAGTATCTTAATGCTTCCTCTCTTGCCTCTCAGTGACCATAAAACTAGGGGGTCACATGACAGGACACCACTAATGATGTTCTCTCTAAAACAGAAGGAAGCTGTCAGAAAGGCAAACTGCCCTGGTAATTTCAGCCACACATCCTCTTCAGTTCCAGTGTGCACAATCCAGGCTTTAGACCTTTCTCATCCTGACTCCCATATTTCACTGTGCCTAAAACCTGCCAAAGTGAAGACATTCTACCTAAAATGCAGAGAAGCAAAACCTAGAAGTGTGCACAGGGTACCACTTCATAACACAGTGTTTAATTAGCACACACTGATCCTTCTGAGACATACCATTTGCACCATGCATTACAGCCTCCTCATTAAAAACAGGGAAGCTTCTCCAGACGTGTATTTTAGAATTTGAAATACCTGACCTTATTCAGAGGACATCTTTCACTAGCACTAACTCCTCCTTGAAGGCAAACGCTGCCTAGGATTCCCATGGATACATCATCTTGGGCACAGTGCATGGTACTTGTTGCTAATCATGGGAGTCCTTAGCTCCTCTGTCCTGTTTTGTGAAAGCACAGCCACCTTGAATTTCGTTTCTGCAACTGGGAAGTTGCAACATGGGAGCAATTGTTCTGTTTCCCTTAATCTCTTGCTGATTTGTAGTTTTTTATTGGGGAAAAAAAAACAAAGCAGCAAATATCCCAGGCTTGGTACCTCAGCACAGTCATTTGATAGCTCTTCCAGTTACCAGCCCTCCCTGACACACAGGTGAGCTCTCCTGAAACCCTTCTCAGGGACTGGACATCCCTCAGAGTTGCAAAATACCAGCATTAACTCCTGCACTTGTCAAAGGCCCTTGACGAGTGTTTTCAGTAGTTTAGGGTCAAAAGGCAAGTTTCAGAGACTGCAGCATGAGGATATTGTGTTTCTCTGAGGCCGCATTCACAAGATTGTTTGGGATGCCAGGAGATGCTGCAAACCTGCACGAGAGCCTGTGGTGATGGAGCAAAATGCCATGGAATACCTGTGAGTCTTCACAGCCTTCAGAAGCACTGTGAAATCTTTTAAAGGTGACAGGAGTCACATGAGGAAAACTGTAATATCTTGTGAACACTCTGGAGGGTGAAACCAGTGCAGCAAACAAGTGGCTCCCAGCCATTAATTGCCCCAGAAGGGGAGCCACTGATTTATTAAAATTTATATAAGACTTTGTTGCAGTTGTCCATGCTATATAGAAGGTACGCTAAAATTATCATGATGGGATAGCAAAAGAAAAGTTCTTAAACACATGTCAGGAAGAACTACAATACAGGAAAAGGACTGAAAACTTGCAGAACAAAGAAGCAAGAAACAACACAGAAGGAAATGGGGTTTTAACACTGCAAAGACAATATTGCTAAGTAATTTTTTCCTGTTGCAAATACCCTTTCAAACTCAAACGCAGACATCAATGCTTTTCTGTCCATGTTCCCTGGATTAATTTTATGGAGCCAGTATTGCAGAAAGCTCCCTTCCACACTGCTGCAGGTCCCAGGTGAGTTCCCTGGAAAGAGCCCCAGCCAGTCCTGCAGCACATGGAGGAGCAGCAGAGCTCCTGCCCCAGCAGTCTCTGGGCAGATGACAGCACCTGAGACTCCCACAGACACTGCTGTTCTCCAAAGACTTTTTCAGGGAGTATGCAAAAAAGGTGCAGGTTTTTCTGCAGCTAAATTGATGGGATCAACAGTCAGCTACACCCTGCAGAGAGCTAGTATGTGCTTCTTTTAGATGCTGAAACCCTAGTAATGCACAAACCAGAGAAGTCTTTGAAAACAACCACCAAAGATAAGCTCAAAAAATGAAGCAAAAAATGAAACAAGCTTTCCTGGGAAAAAACCTGGAAGCAGTCTCTTTAAAAGTGTTCTTTGCATTAAGTGGCAAAATCTGTCGAAACACAGAGTGCAGACAGAGGTGGGGCCAGAGGGAAGGGGATGATGGTGTCATGAGCCAATGCTATCTCCTTCTATTGCCTCCCACTAGCAGAAAACAAACCTGAAAAGGCCCAACTTTGCCTTCACATCTGAATCACAGAAATGCACACACTGTGCCACAGCCTCCACCCTGCTCTCCATGTGCAGGCTGCCTCTGAACAGCACAGCAAGGGCGTGTTTGGTGCCACCGGTCTGAACGTGGTTTGCCATTTGCACAGTCAGGAGCAAACACATAGAAAAGCTCAAATATCCCACAAGAGAATCCTCTTTGATTACAAAGCAAGAGATCATTACAAGATGGGGTCAATATGGAACATCTAAATGATTTACACAAAAGTCACTTGGGAAATAAAATAATCCATTAAGGATTAGCAGTACAATGTTAATGTGATGTAACAGGACAAAAAGAAGCAACTGAACACACGACAAAGTTAGGTTCTGACAGATAAACACAGGAAAGGACAACTCATATTTTCAATTTAACATATATATCTAGGCATTGTAGCAGAGCTGATACACAGAACTATTTGCAGGGTCAGTAAAGTCTTGCATTATCTACTTAAGACATACAGTGGTGACTGACTGAGAGATGTTTAACTGTAGCAAATCAGCATAGCTTTAGTACAAAGTCAACAGAATTATGCTAAATTATAGCAGCTGGGGACAGCATCTGAAAAAAGGGTGGAGCTCCTAGTTTGTGGTGCAGTTATTTGAAAACAATTCTGCAAGAGAAGTTGGAAGAAACAGGACTGCATCTTACTATTCAATTTAAATTCATGTGGTTCTAAAAGTGAGAATATGAAAACAGAAAGTTGAGAAAACAAATGTTTGGCAATGACATCTGACAATAGCAAATGAGCTGCATTCTTGTCCTACACAAAAAACAGTAGGAATGATTAAGCTTTAAAACACACACATGTACACACAAGAATACACATAATCATCCAAGAGCCCAGAACTATGTCAAGATCACAAACGTGTAAGGCAAATAAGTATATTTAAAATATTCTGATACCACATGAGGGAACATTCAACATGAGGTTAAAACATTTCTGAAAGAGAGAGGATTTCCTTTCTCCAGCCAGTTGCAATGTTTCATTTTCCCAGAGCAATGGAAGTGAAGGAGGCAGTGAGGTAGCACACACAAGGTCACCCATCCTGTTAGCGACTTAGCAGATGCAAGCAAATCTCTCAGCTCAGAAACTGGATTTTGCACTTAAGAACACCACTTGCAGGAAATCCTCCTGCCTTTCATTGGTAAAGGCACTGGAAAAAGTCAGCGTCGCAAACAGAACATTGCAGTCATGGCAACAAGCAATTCAACACAAACTTTTCAACAGACAAGACAGTATTTTACTTCTTTAATAGAAGGTTATATAGGTTATAGGTTTTATAATTTCAAGGTCAACAACTCATCATGAGCACTTGACTTGTCTAGCTGTCATTAATGTCTCAAAAATAAGCTCCTTTTAAAGCCTCAACCAAGGAAACCTCCTTACACAAATAAAAAATGTAAGTAAGTAGGTGTACACAGGGAGACCACTTCAAAAATTACACCTTTGTTCTCCTTTTCTGGAAATTAGTATAGAAGGATGGAGAAAAGCCCAAGTCCATTAAATCAAGCACTAGCCTTTGACTAGTAATTAGCATGCTATAAAATGCCACAACCAGGTACACAAAAAGCATTGAAATTGAGATTTAAAACACCTAAAACCTTAGACCTTGCAAGAGTATCTGTAAGTAGTGCTCAAACAGCACAGCAAAGCCAGTGGAAGATCTCCTTGACCCTTTTCATTTTCAATAAGCACTTTTTAAAAAAATATTTTTATATTGCTATCAGTAAAAACCCATTTGAAAACCAAAACTGCAGGCTAAAAATAGAACAAAATGTTCTGCATGGTTGATGACATTTAACCCTGTTAATTAGACAGTTTCATTTCACAGTCAGTAAGAATCTAATAGTACCCTAGCAAATGTATCATTTTTTTGCAAAGTGTCATGCATGAACACACCTGAAATAGTGCCTTGTTAAACTTTTAATGCCATGAAATTTAATATCTGCAGAAGAAACCACTGTTTTCTCAAAGCAACAGAAGAAAGCAAAGAACTGGAGATGTTTAGAAGATAATGCCTAAACCATAAAGGCAATGGAAAACTTTTGGTCTCTGTCATGTACACTAAATAATATCTACATGATTTTTAATGCTCAACAAAAGTGCTAATTTTAATGAATCAACTTAGGTAGGTAGTTAATCACACAAAGCTTTCATTACCCTTTCCTCTCTCTTAACCGTTTTTGTACTTCTTTACTGCAGTGAAAAAGCTGAATTTGAAGGAACAAATGGCAGAGACCCTTGGAGAGCTTCATGGGCTATCCTGCCTTCTTTGCCACTTCAGATAACTGCAGTGTAACCCCACAAATCATGAGTGCAGGTTTCACTGACTGACCCTGCAACCTGGGTGTGGACTCAACTTGGAGAGCAGCACATGCTGAGAAGCTCCACAAATGACAGCAAAGGACAGAGCATGAAACAGACACAAAAATGTGTTCACATGTTCAGGTGGGGCAGGGACCTTCTCTAATCCCTGGTTATTTGGATTGTGTTTAGTAAGTAGCACTAATCTCTGTTTATGTGCCATGTAACTGACAGTGACTCAGCATTATTTTTTTTTTAATCCTCGCTGGTCACAGTTATTCTCTATATTTTTGTTTGTTTGTTTGAAATGCTTTTTGAATTTCTTTCTTTATAAATCACAATGGGGAACTGAGGAAAACATCTGCTCTTTTTCAATTTCTTACAGATTTTGGGATGTCTTGTGACCTGCCTGCCTGGATACTCCACAATCACAGCCTGACTCTGCACTCCAGGATTTATCAAGAGGTTTTTACAGTTCAGATGGGGTTGGCTGGAAATCTTAATAAGTTTGTCCCTGAAACACGTGTGCCAGTGGAGGAGGATACTGCACAAGTGCAAATGTGAAGAAAGCATGGAAGTAAAATCCATTTAAACTAAGAATTACTCGTAGAAGGTGATTGGTGACCAGCCTACAGGGAAATGTCTGGTGATCGTGAGAGGTCATGCAGCACTCTGGTTATCAGGCCTCATACACAAGGCAGACCAAAGAAAAGGTGTGCAACAAGGGGGACCTGGCAAAACACGGGGGATGTCAAAAGACTGTTGGGGATTTTTGATAGGAGAAAGGAAAAACAACCTCTACATTACACAAACAGGACACTCGAGAAGCCACAGAAATAATATCCCATACTTACTTTTATCTTCCTGGTTTTCCTCTGGTGCTTTGCCTTCCTCCTCCTCCTCCTCCTCCACCTCCTTCTGCTGCGCTTCCTCGTGGTGCTCGGCAGCCCCGACGGAGAGGCTCTGGCAGCAGTGGTTGAAGCCGCTGTCCCGGGGCAGGGTGAAGCTGCGGGGCTTTCCCCCGTTCCCGTTCAGCGCTTGCATCCGCTCGCCCTCCACCAGCGGGAAGGGCCCGTAGTGGTCCTGCAGGTGGCACTTCTGGGTGGGCAAGGTGGACTGCCGCCGGTGCTCGGGGGACACCACGGCCACCTCGGAGAACACGGAGTCCTCCAGCGGCAGCGTCTGCAGGTAGTGCAGTCCCGAGCTGGTGAGCGGCGTCTCGATGAGGTCCTGCCAGGAGCGCCGCTGGCTCGCCGTCTTGCGCACCGGCGACTCGGTGGCGCTGCCCGCCACCTCCGGGCGGAACTCCTCGTGCGACGACTGCGACTGCGACGTCTCCGTGGACGACAGGCGGCTGTGCTTGGGCTCCACGTAGGGGCTGGTGCAGCTCATCTGCAACGCCAACAACGAGCGACCTTCAGATCAGTGCGCACCGAGACCCACCGCTAGTAATGACAGCCTCTCACTGCATTATCACTGATGGCACCCCGTTCATTATTAACTTTCACACTTACCTAACAACCTGTCCTGATCCTAACTTTAATGCATACCCATGTCTGTGTATGTCACACCAGCAGGTCAAATACTGATAGTTATTCATAGTATGTTTACTATGTCATTTAATCCATAAAATAAGCCAAGAAAATTTGCAGAAAATGCCATAAAATAGTGCAAAATATGGCACTATGGTAGACGTAGAAGAGATGTACCTGATTCATTCAAAACCTTAAAAATGCTATCGAAAAGCCTGTTGTTGTTCTATCTTGCTTTTCTTTGGAATCATGCTTGCAGTGCTTCAGTACTGACATTCAAAGATCTATAATTTTGTCAGATGAAGTACTGCCTTCAAATTAAACATGAATGCTCTCTTTCCCTTATAGTTCTCGATTGTTCATTCCAAAAACCATATCCAAGAAAGATGCATTAGTTAACACTGAGTATGCAGACATGAAAGTTAAAATTTCCAGAGGAGAATAAGTTAGAGGTCTATAATACAGTTTTGTATCAACAACTGCTTCAAGAAAAAAGGACAAAAAGAAACCAAATCTCCCTTTTTTTTCTAATTTATCTCAATAAAGAGAAATCTACTTTTTCACAATAACAGAATGCCTGTTATTGCTGTTTGCAATACAAGACAGAAAAATTTTATGTTTGCATTTCTCTGGAAATTCAAGTGTAATTTGTTACTGTAAAGCTTCACAGCACAACTGCTGGAGCCTTAACGAAGAGTCTGCGCTGTTCTTGAGGCAATAACATTTCCTCAGAAAGTTGGTAAGGGGGTGGTGAGGGATTGCATGGATGAGTAGCTGTCCATCATGAGTGAAGAACAAAAAGAAAGAATTCGGGGATCATAAATCCTTGTTCTCGACAAACCAGTGGAAAGCAGCAATGGTGGCCATTGCAGTCTGCAAAGCGCGTTCCTTTACAAATGCTTTAAGTCAAGCGCTGATTTAATAAACACACAGTTGAGCCCTACCCTGGGCCCACGTGTGTGCTCTGGGGCAGGAGAGCAGGCAGAGGTGGCACTCCGGGCACACATTCCCAGGGACAGCAGGGACTCACCGAAGGTGGCCGTGGGTAGGTGTCGTACGGGGGCGGGGGGCTGTCCTGCTTCGGTGTGGATGGAGTGTCAGCTTCCTCCTTGTCACTCTCGCTCCAGTAATCTACAAGTCACGTAAGGATCGGGTCAGAAACACCAACACAGCTTGATGCATTCGTGTATCACAGACTTGCTGTCACAAAAGCAACTGGAAACTCCTCCTTTGGTATTATTGGCAGTGAAATACCAGAATGCTGATGCTGTCATTGTTAGCTGCTGCAACTTGGAATTGTCTTAATCTAAAGAGGGCAAATTCTAAACGTCATAGGGTATCCTAAACCTAATGTCTCATTACAGAGCTACAGGACAACAACCTGAAAATGAGCCATAAATTTAACTCTTGTGCACACCTTAGAAATGCAACAGGAACGTAGAATACTCTTCACAGAAGTATCCAACTTTCAAATATTTATACAGCCACAAAAATAGTTACGGTTGGACATGTATTGGCTGAAAAATACTGGAATATTTTTTGAACAGAAATGATTAAAAATATAGCTTTGATAAAGTCTTGTTGACTGCAAATAACATCAACAAGTGTATTTAACCAACTGGAAAATCAAACAGGTAGGGGTTATTGCACATATGAATAATCAGTGCTACTTTTCTACCCACTTTCTCCATTATATTCTACCAATTAGACATATATTTTTCAATTCCATTTCTAATAACAAACAGCTGTATTCAAGGCAAGACAGGAAAACTTTATATCATGTATCTGCTTCATAAACAGCTGCTGCCCTGTTATCCATGCAAGAACATAAAGGTGATATAGTACGGAAAAATATGACAATGACATTTAAGAACAGAGTTCAAAAAGAAGGATGAGAAAGTATAAAGGACACAGATGTTGTGGGCTGAGTTTAATGGGTTACAACGTTTCATTTTTTCAGGAAATCAAGTCTTGGCCAAGCTTATTTCAAAGGGGAAAACATAGAAGAATACACTACATGTGAATTTATATTTATTCTCTTACAAATATTCTTTGAAGCATCTAACTAAAAGGACACTGAACCTTAATATTCTCTATTTTTCTCTACAAAAAAATATTCCCTACTTAACTGCTGACTCAGTTCAAGATAGACAACTGTTAACATTTTTGCACATTGCAAGACCAAGGCAAACATTTCTGCTGTCACTTTGTTTCTGACTGTATTACCTTCCAGTATGTGGGTAAATTATTGTACGACAGGACACTATAGCTCAGACTACTCATAGATCAATCACAGGTAATTTTCACTTCACTCAAGTGTTCAACAAAGTGCATCATTTACTACTCACTCTTTGATGAAGAAGGTAAAAAAGATTGATTGCTGCTTCACAAATTATCTAAACTAAAAATTTGAGCTGGCACAACATGTAATTTTGTCTTTAATGATTTTTTTGTTATGATGACTGTATTGTGTGATCAATGATCTACCATATATAATCTTATTCAAGACTTAAAACATAATCTTACCTTTAAACGACACCATCCTGAAACAGGAGTCTCAATAGTTTTGTATTTTTTTTAATTTTAGTATTGGTGGGGACAGCCTTATTTATCTATTTAATTTTTCCACTCAATAGCAGTTCTTTTTACTCCAGCTTTTTGACTTGCTTCCAGCAAGCTTATAGCTGAGACATTCTCTTTAAACAGTATAATAAATAAGTTGCATAAATAAAGGTCTTATGACTACAAACTAAAAAAGAAAATCCTAATAGTTATGGCTCTAGACATCTGCAAATAATTAATTTCCAATTAATTCACTGAATCACTGAAAACTCTTTTTCTAAATAAATCCTAGTTTTAAGAAAACTTGTTTCCAGCAACTTAAAACATTTGAAAATATTGGCATGTAGGCATGTTTGTTCCTAATGCAGCAAAACCCAATGGTGAAATGTATGGTGAGAGACCTGTCAGAATTGCACTGTTCAGTGACATTTCTGCAGACTTGGAGCTCAACTTGTTTATTCTGAAAGCAAAATTTAGCAGTCTCAGTGCAGGTTCCAATTTTGGCTAAATCTACGAAGGTGTTCTTGCTGTCAAATCCACACACAAGAAAACACTGTGAGATGAAGCTTTTGCACACCTTATCTCAGACAGGGAATTCTGCTGGCAGCCTATGCCTTGTCTTGAATATTTCTGCAGTAACAGGGGTCAAGTTTCAGATGAAATGTATGAAAATGGCCTCCTACCAATATTTATAAATACTCTGCTTTTGGCAAATGACTCATTAGAGTCCATCTAAAACATGTATGATGCTATGAAACAGTTCCTGTATTTCTCTCTGTAGATTTGCCCAATTCAGTGATGGACAAGCTTCATGCATCAGGCATATCTTGAAAGTTTTCTCAATGACTAACATACTGAATATATTATATATAAACCAACACTGACCTACCATTTCCCAAATAATTATACTCTATTTGTATAAACTAGGG
The DNA here is from genome assembly GCA_013400215.1 of Cisticola juncidis. Classification (NCBI taxonomy): domain Eukaryota; kingdom Metazoa; phylum Chordata; class Aves; order Passeriformes; family Cisticolidae; genus Cisticola; species Cisticola juncidis. The sequence continues at coordinate 1,734,432 of VXBR01011355.1, forward strand.
ATTTTTTCCCTCTGATTTATATGACTGGAAAGTATATAACTTCTCTATCTGAGGAAGTTCTCTTGATGTATTGCTAACATGCATTGTATTTCATATGAAAAGTTGAAGGTATTTTTATAAAACTGTTCTGAACAGAATGTAACATTTTATTCAGCAGTACACCCACAATTCAGTGATTCGTGCATCTCTGAAGCTCTTGAAATATATTTATGCACTTCAGATTCAGAACCATTCAACTCTTAATTGAGACAGATTTGACAACTCCTGTTGAATTGTTTCAGAGGTATTATAAAGCCTTGCTGCAAAGGGCTGAACCGCAGAGAAATAAAAGACCTTTTGTCAAATCAAATATGCAGATGACAATTGGTACAGTCACCGAATACAGAAAATTCCAGCTTCACAGTTTCTGTAACTGGAAAAATGCTTGAAGTGATAGAGAGGTTTTACTTTGCTAACTTCATGCCTCTGCTAATTAGGGACACAGCTGAGCTGAGGAACAGCCCTTGTGCTGGGAGCCAAGGAAAATCACCAGAGGCATTGAAACAGAGCACAGCAGTGAGGGGAGAACTCAACACTGCCTCCCACACTGAACACAACACAAGGAGGGCACAGTTCCACCTACCTGCCTCTAACAGATCAACAGGGATGAACAGTGTTAGAGTGGTCATAAAGAACTCTGTCAGTGCCTGGGATATCGTTTACACAGTCAGTGAGGTTTCACTGATTATCTTCAATGGGGAGACATTTTAATAATAAGCTACATGAGGCCTGAAGGCACATCATCTCATGTCTAGCTGGATCATCTGCTATTTTATTACTCAGTGATTTCATAGTAACTAAAATATTTCTCCACGTCCATCTGGATTTTGAAAGGTTTATCATGTGTAATTGTGCACTTGGACAGCATTAACATAACATACACCTTTTCACTTACTGTCCCACATGGCATTGTAATTCTAGTGCCAACCTACTGTCAATAAAAATCATAATTTTGCCTTTGAATGCCAAAACAGAGGATTTCCTTGAAGACTCTGAGATTCAGAGTTTGTTCACAGCCTCTTCAAGCAGTGACAACAGATGGTACACAGGTTCTTTCAAACAGGTTATGGTAGTGTTGCTTTGGAAATATGGATTCCCAAACTGATTTCCAGGAGAACACAACTGAAGAATACTGAGCATGGTGCTGCTACCCTGGGCTGTGTGAATGCCCAGAGGGCCTGGTGTCAAAAATGACACGAGTTTTCTGGGCCTAATCCCAAAATCTTTCTGATTAAGGCTTCAGAGCTACGGAATTAAAAACTGGGGTTTTGGCGGAGTGGGAAGCAGGCAGACAGGCATCTGGATAAGCTCTGCATCATCACAACCACTGCAATTTTCTGGTGCCTGCTGCTGGGTACATATGTTAAAAAGAGCATGAATTCAAAAGCGATCTGCTTGCCACAGCAGATACTTGGATAGGAACCTTTCTGTGCATCCATATCACTGGCAATTCTACAAAACAACCTCAACACCATTGGACTGACCCTTTCTCTTTTCTGTCTGCAAACACAGTTTCTACAGCAACAGTTCAAAGCAAAGCAACACATTATTTAACATATGCTGCTTTTTTAATCCATGAAATATTAGGCATAAAAAGTAAACATGTAAAATGCTGTAACCCTAACTCCAAGTGAAATGCCAACAGGGCTGTAGCACACACTGCAATATAGTAAAACCAGCAGAAATCACAAAATTTAAGTGCCTTTAAAATTAAAGTCCTTAGGGTAAATCCAATTATCTCAAGAGGCTTTAGAAAAATGGTTTTGTTCCCAGGACCAATTTCATGCACTCCTGCCCTCTCTGTGAATTCCAATACCAAATGCAATGTTTGAAATCTTTTCTTAGCCTCCAGATTCTTAGCTTTTTTCTGATAAGGGACACATTCCTTGGTACCACACAGTGGAGCTTCCTGGTAGTATATCTGCTTTTTTTAGCTATCTTTTGCAGCCTTCTAAGCCATAATCCAGTGTCTGCAGATCAGACTCCGAAGGAGTTAATTAAAACTCCTGACAGAGAAGGAATCCTCTGAAGCAATAACAGCAATACCCATATGTGATTTGCTTTCAGATGACGAGAATGAGGCCTGATACACAGCAGGGAAAAGAGAACAGATGAACTTGTGATAAGAGCTGACAGAAGAAACCAAAATAACAACACATTACCTTGCTCTTGTTTGATCCTCTCTCTTTCTGCATAGCCAGCAGCAAGCATGTTAATTCTGTTGAGCCATCTGAAATAATATTAAAAAAAGCAGTGATACCGATCCAGCCTCTTAATTTCTGAGTGCATTTCTAGCAAAAACAAAGCTAGAAGCATCTGAAGGAGATTAAGGACTATGTTATATTTCATATCAGACAGCTGTTCTCTTTGATACTCTTATTCAGGGAGTCTCCAAAGATCTGTGATTTTGCTGTTGAACAAACTGTTTTCACAGCAAGGATTTTATTTCAAATGGAAAACCATGTATGATGTCAAACATCTGTAAAAAAAGGATTTAGAGATAATCAAAGAGCTGTTAAGTCTGCTGCTCACAGATATGCCATCACACAAATACTCCTGCTGTTCTGATTTCTTAAGAATAAATACCATTTTTCAGAGATTCAAGCAATATTTTAAGGCCTGAATTGGCAACTTAGCAGAGGAACAGAGCAGAAAACAGCAGTAAAAAGAACAGGTTCACTCCCAAACAGACGTTGTGGTGTAATTATACCATTATGTTTTAGAGCTTACCTACAGTGCTGTGTACAAAGAGAGGGAGGCATATCAGAATTCACTTTTGTGTTTGTGTCAGAGAAGTGCAGGGAGAAAGACAGTTGCTTCAGTGCAACTCACATCTAAGGCTTTAATCTCAATCTAGCCTTGAAAAAGTGATTCCATAAATTGCACAAATTAAAAAAAAAAACAAAACAAACAAAACCATACAACCCCCTCCAGCACTCAAACACAAAAAACCCCCCCAAAAACCCAAACCAAAAAGCAAATGAGCTACTGCTGCTCTCCTCTAGTAGGGCTGTCATTGCCAAGCACTGGACTGTCTGTAGCAGGGCAGGTTCAACCTGTGCACTTCCCCCATGGGGCTCTCAGTGTATTCATCAGCCAAATGCTTACACTGAATCAGGTCCTCCATCAACGAGGCTTTAAAGCACCACGGCAATCTCCCGTGTTGTCCATTCCATGGTAAACCTGGAATTACTTGCTCCAGTCATCCCATAGCCAGGATTTGACAGGCCTGGTTTGCCAACCTACTGGCTTGCAATTTAACTGCTAGGGTATACAGAAAGACAACTCCAGTCAGGTTTGTGTTTTCTTCAGGAATGGGACACCCCCACTTCAGAAACCTGTGCCTGATGGGTTTTGTTTGCATAGTGCAAGCACAGAAACTGGATGTCTGTCTCGGCAGAGGACACACCCTTGCAATGACTCCTGCAGTGTCTTCAAGACACTGCAGTGCAGGGCAAGCATCAAATCATAAAACACAGCTGCTTTCTAGAAAATGACTCCTGTCATCATGGAGCCAGAGAACTATAAATGCTTTAGGCTGAAAGGACCTTAACAATCTTCTAGTTACAAATCCCCCTGGCATGGGCAGGGACACTTTCCACTGACTATCACTGTCCTTCCACAAACAGTGACCATATTTTTGATCTGTAAACTATATTAATGGTCCATAAATCATTGTACATTGGGAAAAAAACTAGGTATTTACTCCTAAAGTGATTGCAGAATATTTCACGTTACCACACAATCAAAATTTCTGCCACAAGAATAGGGAAGCTGAAGAGGACACTTAAAATTTGAGTTGTAATTCTCAGGAAGTGCCATACAGTTGTAAAAACAAGCAGCGCATAGGAACAGAAATCCAACAAATCTCACCTCAGACAATGATTTTACTTCTTCAGAGTCAAAAGATGACCCACTACAAAGCTATCTTTTAGGCTCACATTCTTGATATGTGAAGACCTTTTTTGGGGAATAAAGCTCAGCTGCCATCTGAGCCAGCTCTGCCAGCTCAAGTCAGAGGCACAGAGGTAGGGAAGCAGTTCACCCAAAGCACTCCAGCCCTGTGCTGCAGAGGGACCAACAAAGGCCACAGACTTGTCTGTGTGCAAAAGGTAAAGCAGCAGAAGATGACAAGCATCTGCTCTGTCAAATGGTAAGGCAGACAGTGGGGATGGTGCTTTGCTTGCCTCTCATCTATTCAGGATTTCACGCTCCTAGTTCAACTCCTGGTTTATCATCCTCACCTGCACTGCCAGCAGGGAACAGCCACCTATGGACCCCATTGCGTAGGGCCACAAAGCATTAGACAAGACAGCTATAAAGGTCCTCCTGTCCTTCATTCTGTCCTAAACATGAGGCAGCATTTCCTGGTAAGAGTGCTTATTAGTGAGGTAACCAATTAAACTAAAGAACACTTAACTGACAGTCAGTTGATGCTGCTTACAGAAACGCCAGAGGACTGTTTCCAGAAAAGCATTATTTCCTGAGAAGTACAATCTAATGAGAGCCCAGGAAATGTGTACCATTCTCACACTCCTGAGAGAGAGAGCAGACTGACTCCACCTCTAATGAATTTCTGCAGGTCATGATCTGTGTTGGGGTTTGCACTGTGACCTGCAGTGCCTGTGGGGTGAACCAGAAGGTTCTGATGTGCTGTGAACTGTGAACAACCACAGCTTTTGAGGGGTTTGCCAGTCTGGAAGCTAAAGGAATGGTATTGACTTCTGGATATTTTCTGATATATGGCTGCTAAGATTTCTTCAGATATGATTAGAGAAATAACATTATTTTAATAAAGCATGGCCAGAGTTCTGGTTCATTGAAGTTAGAATTGTATGAGAACCCCACACCCTGGACTTGTATCAAAAGGGAAACCTACAGATCTCCTGCAGAATGGAAGAGGAGTAATACCTGGATTACAACTCACTGGGGACAAAAGTTCCAATCATACAGCTACACAAATGTTTCTTAATATGCATATTAAGGCATACAAAAGCCCTAGGACATGGGAAGATTTACATCTTTCTTCCCTTCAGTGTGTGTGTCCTGGGAGGCACTGTAACCTTTGGAGGGCAAGAAGCCAGGAAAATATTGCTTCTTTACAGCAAATGCAGCTTCAATTTTCTTGTGAGAATTGTAGTATCTTTTTTTCTAGGTATGACAATAAATACAGTGTCACTGGTAACTGCAGTAGTCATTCAGGTTTCCTTTTTTTTTCTTTTTAAGAACAGTACATTCATTTCTTGTCAGTATTTAATTAAAACAGTTTTATGACACATAGAACAGGATTAAAACCCTCTGACTTTCTGCAGAACTGCAATTTCTGTAAGGAAGGATGACAATACTCTCACTCTCACAGACTGGTAGGAAACATTTCTCTATCTTATCTCACATTCAGGTAGATGCAATACTTTTAGTCAAAGCAAGGTGTCAAATTCTCCTTAATCATAAAACTCAAGGCTACAGGATGAACTTGCTGTATGGGAATATGGAGACTTTAGAGTATCTGTGAGTACCTGAATGCAGTTTAACCAGAGTATAGAGAAAAACAGTGAATTTCCAAGCAATAAGTTTCCATGACCATAAACTAACACCAGAAAATAGTACTTTGCATCTCTAAGGGATAGCCTGTCCTTGTCACATGGAAAAAGCATACTCACAGGTAAAAAGAACATTTTTCTGGCATGACCATATAAACTAAAGGGACTCCAGATGCTACAGCAAGAAATCTCAGTGATTTTAGCTCTCCAGACTCCTTACCAGCACAATGGTGTGGCACAGCCATAAAAGCAGTAAGAAAATTTGAACAGTGACAATTACCTGAGATTAAAATACCCATTTTATGCGAGCAGAAACACACAAACAAAAACTTCATAGCTGGCAAACTTATTTTTTTAATATAAACAACTGAATCATTTTATACAAGGGTTGAAGGAATTGAACCAATTTGAATTTTCATTCAGTCTATGTATTAGCAGTTTGCTACTGTTGTTTCTTCTGCTTCACAAAAAAAAATGAAATGACTGCCTGATACGTAACTAGAATCTATGTCAGAACCTTGACAAAAAAAAAGAACATAAAATAATCAAAAGAGTATTAATTTAACTTCATAATTTCACTGTGTTTTACTTCCTCTAGGCTTCAAAATACTTTTAGACAGGAAGTATTTTATTATCCATACCTTTGAAAGACTATTTTCCAGTCATTTTCTTCCCATCTATTGAGTTAATTGAATACTTGTGAAAGTGAACTAATTTTTTTAAAATACCAAAGAGAAAAAATAAAATTCTTTGGTAAGACTCTGATGACAACTCAAATGTAAGAATTTCAAGTAATTCCATAGACCTTGACAAAGTGTGAATTTACATGTGTGTAACTCAGATCAAAACTTTGTCAAGCTCATTCTAAAGGAACTAATAAGCACTAATTTCAAAATATGATAAAAAGACTATTTGTGGTGAGAAGATAAAAATCTTTTTATGCCTGGGTTATGCACTGTGCAATATATTTTTAAAATACTGCTGCATATTTGCTGCTGCTTTCTAACTACTGAACAATTATATAAATTTCTATCCTTAAAAACAAGGTGCCTTGTCATACTGAGTCAGGACCTGCTGACAGAAATGATTTAGCTGCTGCTGTTGTTCAGGATATGTTGTGTATAGACCATGTCATTATTCTGTTTGCTTTGCAGCAAACTGCATTTTGAGTGACTGGCTTGACAGAATTATCAAAGAAAATTTCACAGAAAAATAAAAAGGTTTTAAGTTTTCTAACTGAGAAGAGACTTTTGAAGTGAACCTCAGTCATGCACAAACTTCTGAAAAAATGGTAGCAGACAGCTATTTCTAAAGGAAAGCAGGCACAGTATAGTATCAGCATGCCTTTCCACCCAAATATTACCAGTAATGAACTGGCAGTATCCTGAGGGTGCTGTGCCAGGTAGTTGAATCTAGGTACACACAGGAGAGATTAAACCATGACTACAGGACTTACTAAGTTTTATTGATTCAGTTTTAGCTCCTTTTTCCTCTGCTTTAAAAACAATTTTGCTCAGCAAGGATATCAACAGACTAGGACAGAACGCTTCTCAGGTTGCAATAATAGATTTTTGTTTGTGTCCTCTGTCATTTGATGAAAATGGCATATTTTTTTGAAATAAATTAATTTCAGTTTATACAGTGAAAAGAAATGAAATAAACCCATTAATATTTGAATAAACATGGGATTCATGTTCTAGTTTACCCTCAAATGAATTAAGAGGAATTGTATTTATTTTGTGCTGAAGTCTCAATCATTTTTCTGAAAAACTGCACAAGTGGCCAAGAATAGATACAGTAAAATTCAATACTCAAAGAACTACGACTTAAGTCCTTGTTCTTTTTTGAAGTGCTGAAATTTTCCCTATCAAATCTAATACAACCAAAATTTCACTTCAAAATTTATAGAAGTAGAGAGAATCTGCAAAATTCATTACTTGTAACCCCCACTCCTTTTTCAAGACTGGCATAAAAGAACAGTGGCTGCTTTAAATCTTTCTCCAACTTCTAATTCCCTCCAGGGCAAGAAACAGAAGGACTCCCAAAGGAAGCATCACATGTTTGGGAATATATAAGGAAGCAGAGTTGGAGATATCTCACCTTTGCAGGTGCCACACAGCCAATTCCAGAAACCTGGAATTCTGAATTGTGTTTGGATGTTGTTTCACAAGCTGTATTTATTTCTTTTTAGAAACATGGAATCTAAAGATTCTAAAGTTTCTAAAGATTTCAAGCCTTCATATCAAAAAAGAGGTGGTTTTTGTATGAATTGAATAATTAACATACAAAGCCAGTCAGAGACAATGTTATTCTGCACCTATTCTCTCAGCAACTGAACCTATCTTTTTAGAGTAACAAGTAATTCATTATACTTCTGTTATTAGTAGCTTCAAGCAGTGTCACATTTAAGGAATGGGTCCGTGAACTTTGCTAGATTTCCTTACCTGTTCATATCATCTAGATGTTCAGCAGCAAAATAAAAACTTTTGATCTTAGGATGGCAGGCTTTGAATGCACTGTAGAGAAAACACATAATTAAACAATGTAATGGCACAATTCTTTTGAATTTTTCTGAAATGTAAGATCACATGCTCACCAAGGAATGAGATGAGTTCACATTTCTGAGTTGCTGCATGCCCTCAAATAGTATACGAACATACAACTTTTAGGATTGTGCCAGGTTTCACCAAGTAAAGTGCTCTTCAACTACCCTTCTAAATAATCCTTGATTCATTTGTGCATAAACAATTGTTCAATCATCACCCACTGTAAGTGGATAAAGTTCAGCAGGTAAGGACACAATTTTAAGTATCAGGTAATTTTGCTGATATCCAGATAGTTGTCAGTTTTTCCTGAACAGAAAACTAACTAAGCAATTAATTCAATACAAACATAAAATTCCCAATCCTTGTGATTTCTCATGTCCCAATGACTTTGGCATTACCTTTAGCTCTAATGACTGCATTTCAAGCAGACAGATGTGATGTGCTGATTGACTTCTGAAAAGCTGTTATAAATCAACAGTGTGTTCATGAGGTCATCCTAAGCAATGGGCAATTACTTCTAATCTTTCCTTTCCACCAAAGTCATCAACATGACTGGGCTGAGAGAATTACTGCATTTCATATATAATATGAAATAAATTACTAGAAAGAATCTTTTAACTATGTTGGATAAAGATTTATGGTGAAGCACCTGAAAACCCAGTAAATGCATTTGAAATACTGAATAATTTACAGTAGAGAAGAATCATTTTGAGAATAATCTGGAGGTGTCTCTTAAGAACAAAAAATATAAGAGTCTCAAAGAAAATAAGGAAAACTGCAAACATAATACATGACAAGCACCATCACCATTTTTCTGAGACATAATGGCTTTTATGTGTATATGCACACACACATATATATATAATGTAATTTAGTAATTCTCACTCTAATCAACTGTGTCTCAGAAAAATGCTAATGACGTTTTTCAAGCTTATCATGCTTGCAATTTTCAGTATATGTGCCTGTGTGCACACAGACGTACACACATCTATGGTTTAGGAATCAGGCCAATGAAATTGATAACAGGAAAGTTACTGCTAGAGAAGGTAACATAACACTGAGACTGAAGGGATTCCATGACAGCATAACAGCGTTATGCAAGTCAAAGCAGATGTACAGCAACATCTGCTCAGTTTAGAAAGACATCATCAAGTTATTGAGACCTAAAACTGGACTTCTTAAAACTCTTACAGCATCTGTCATCTGGATTCTTAGAGAGTTTTTCCCTTTATCTGCCACCCACACAAAGAATCTTAAGAACCACGTTTTATGTGCTGCTATTCGGTAGACACTAAATCAAGTAAAACTGAAACAAAATAATTTAAGCAGGGTGCAGTTCTGAAAAATGAGTTGACTTTATGCTGCTGCCCCAACAAAAAAGAAACTCATCCTAAACAAAGATATAGATCAAGTGATACAAGTTTGGTGCTTTCTGTAGAACTGTAGGTAGTACAAGTCACACCATTTTACATTTGAAAATGATGTTTTGCACGAATTTCAGCAATTCCAGTCTTGTTTAAAAAACTGTAAAAATCATTAGAAGGCAAGGCAAAAAAAAAAAGTAGCAATAATTACTCTAAAAATATCTCTGTGGGAGCATGCTCCTCTCTCATTGCTACATATACTTGAATTTATCTAAATAATAAATGGATTTCTGCAATGGCACAAATCTGGATAGCAGCATAAATAGTGAGAAAAGAACGTTCTTTGAGATCTTTAGGTTATGTAACAAAAATCCAACCTATCACCGTCATCCTCTTTTATTTTACTCTGCCTCAGGACTGAAATAATGTCTCAGCAAACTTCGAGATGATGTTAACTAATTTGGAGTTACATTAAATATTGATGTCTGGCCATGAACTTGGGGACTTTCTTATTTGGATGGTCTTTGTATTATGCTTAAAGGTCTTTACTGAGTATAAAGCACACAAACACTCTCCAACCCCCAACAAACAAATAAAAAAAAAATAGCAACCCCAAACAGGAAGAAAAAAAAAGAAAGGAAAACTAGGAAAATAAAGGGACAGAAGCAGCCAAGCAGTCTTCTTGCTCATAATTCATTTTGGTCTAGTCAAGCACTAGTGGTTCATGATGAAGTGAAAAAATAACCTTCTTTGGGCAATGGCACACACAAAAATTAATTTGCTTTTTTTCGTATGAGCTTATTCTGAGATACAACCTCATGACAACTGTAACAAAGTCCATTATCTTCCTGTTTTAAGAGAAAACCTTGTCCTTTGTTTGCACTTTGTTTATTGTATCACTGCATTATTTTTAAGCATGCTTACTATTTCTTGCGGCATTCACTGGCTCTGTCAATTTTAAATTCAGGTAGGCTGATGAATCCTTCTGCTTTTTCATCCTGCAAAGATAATTCCAGATATTACTGTAACTAAAGTGCCAGGAAAAAAAAAACCCACCATGCTGAAAACTTGCAAATATTTTCACCTGCCTGGTTCTTACAAAGAACTATTAATGTCTGCTCTGCTCTGGCAAACCTCCCACAGAAGTCACTGGGATTTTTGCAGAAGTAGCAAGAGAGATCCCTTAGTTAAAAACACAATTTTAAATACCCAGTTTTCTGAAACTATTTCACAGCTGAACCAACATTTGAAAATATACAAAATGACCAAATGTATTCAGTCAATTAGTTCTTGTAATTAGTTAATTTCTGGGGAAAATGGACTAATTAGTAAGGAGAAATGCAGCCTAGTGGAAGAAACAGAGAAAAAAAAGCAATTTCAATGGGTGTTGTTTATCATCTTTATGTATCACAGCTAAGAGGCATGATATCTCTTCAGCTACTTTCATCTCTCTGCAACACTCAGAAGAATATATCTGACCTTTCTCCTCCGAAGATTTACACAGTTTATTTTATCAGCTACACAATATCCCTTGACTTTTCACAGTTTGAAAGCATTATTTATATTAAGCTACTATTACATCAACAACAGAGAATCTGTTATTTAACTGCTCATAACTTTGCATGCAAAATTAATACAGGATCATAGAAACGAAGCTGGAAAACACACAAATGTATGTGAAGGAATTTTACAAATATACATCTTTTCCTAAGAGTTTAAATGGCTATTTACACCACATATGCAGTCCATATGATTATATGCCTTCTTAAAAATAAGTAGAAGGCACAAATCAGCATGTAAAACTGGAGCTGGAGTCATTATGTGGAATGTACAGGGTTGTAACAGGTTCTGCTTTAGCAGTATTATAAAATAAAAAAGACACTGTTTAGAATAACCTTGCTATTTCTTTTTTGAATGGTTGCCTAGAGAAACAGAGTTTTGGCACGAGCAGTGCTGGCCTGTCTGTTCACCTGCCACTGAGGCACCCCCTACCAGCCTTTGAGTCTATTGGTGATGACAGACACTGCACTGAGGTCTCAAAAATAGCTGGAACTCAGGAACTCCCAGGGACACTTGGGACAGGGAGGAGATGAAGGTGCTGGGAGCACTGCCCTCCACACCACAGGCAAGGATGGCACAACTCAGCTCCCAGCTGCTCCTTGGACCTGGCTGCTGACCACTCACTGCACTTGCAGGCATCAATACTGCCCTGGTGAAAACCTTGTATAGCCAAGGGAGGAAAAATGGAGAGGAGGGAGTCAGAGTTACTGGTCTGAAGTTTGGCACAAATGGAATGAGTCTAAGAAAACAGGCTTCGAGAACTCTGGCCATGGAACTGGTTGCTTTCTGCTTACTTAGGGAGAAATTGGGGATTATTTTGAAAAGGCTGTGTACAAGTGCTTACTGTGATTAAAAGAATAAGTCCAGGACAGAGTGCATGCAGATGTTAACAATGGTTTTATCTCAGCATATTTACTGATGAGTCTAATAGGATTAAGAATCAAGGTATCCTTACACTGGCAAAAACCTTTGCAGCTAAAGCTGATATAATAAATGTGTACCAACGCAGAAAATGTTACCTAATCAAAGCTGTACACAACTCAGCTGGGATGCTCCTGTGCTTTCAGCATACATGAGCACTGAAATCATATCAAAAGCTACAAAGAAACAACAGGCTAACAGAACTGAGAAAACAAAACTATCTTCCTTAATTGCCTAGCAGAGATAAACAAGGAACACCAGGCAGCACAACATTAAAGTTTACTCTCCTATGACTAACAACTAATCCTTGAATGACAGGATTAAGAAATTACCTTTTCACTTTCAGGAGTTCAAGGATAAATTTATTCTAAACTTGTGTCATGAGGAGACAGAAAACTGTTATTTCTCCATGTAGTAAAAGGTGAATTGGAAGGAGCAAATATCTCAAAACCTTAATGGTAATTTTGTCAGGCAGTTAATATTGATTTCAGTATGATTATTTGGGTGAATAAAGTTAGTAACATATATAAGCACTGAAAGCATTGTTTTCCCACTAAATCTTGACAACAGCACTACACACAGCATTTATTGAGACAATGAGAACAGATGTTTACCTCTTCATTGATATACCAATATAGAGATGTGTCCTTCAGGACAAACCAGTACTTTTTCCATTTTTGAGAGAAATAACTCTTGGCATCTTTCTTTTTCCAAAGCCAGCCTTCACAGTCCCCTCGACCAAGATCTTTACATGAGATCCGTCTTTTGCTTTTACCAGCAAGAGGAGCTGAAAATGACAATGAGGTGATGTGAAAGCATTTCATTTGTCCACTAAATCAACAAGATACCTAGTCAGAAAGCACTACAGATATGTTTAAGAAAATTAATTAAAATTTTTGACATCAAATTGACATGAAAAATTATTACAAGCATTCTATTTTGACCACAAGGCTTACGCACACCACCATAAGAGAAAAGCCAAAGCAAATCAAACCAAATCACGTTCAGCATCTCAGAGCTCATTTTCTATGGATAAGATAGAAAATAATAATACAGAAAAAAAAGCAACACAGAAAGAGAAGACAGAAGACTCTACAGAGAAAAGAAAGGAAAGATATTTAAAAATAGGAAAAATGCTTATTTTTAATTTTCAATGGATTGCTATTTCACATTAGAATAAAGCACACAACATATAAATTCATGTACTTCCCTCTTGGTTACCAAATATAACTATTTAAGTACTTCACAGGTGTTCACAAACCTCTCTTTGCAGCTCTTTTTGAAACTAACAGTTCCTAAGGCCTTTGTACTTCAAAACCAAAGGAGGAAAATTTACTGTAATATAAATTACCTGAGAGCGTAGGTAATGAGCAAGTGCTGCAGTGAGACATTACCTGAACACAGCTGGAAAAACCAACCCTGGCCCCAAAGAGGCTAGAGTCTAAGTATTCAAAAAAAAAGATAAAAGCAGATACATGAAGATAGAGGAGCATTAGGAAACTTTGAGACATCAGTAATGGACTCATACATTCTCAACATGATCAACCAAACTGAACATTTTACTGGAGCTAACAAGTTACAGTTCTTCACATACTGCAAAACCATAAAATTAATTTTGGCAATTCCCTTCCTACCCATATATGAAAACAAATTTATTTTTTACCTTTGTTCTTCTTTTTACTTTTCTGCTGTAGAGAAGACTGCTGAAATGTCTACAAGAAAATCAAAATGGAAGAAGTGAATACAATGTTTATACTCAACCGCGTACTTATCATAAAAAAATGTTATGTGAAGTCACATCAGGTAATACAGCCAAGAGATGTCTAGGCCTAAGAAAAAAGGTAATTTTAGTTCACTTGTTCATGAAGTTGTAAAGCAAAAGCACACTGTGAAACATCTCAAAACAGATCACCAATTAGGTGATCAGCCAAACCAACTGTAGTTTCTGTCCAAAATGGTCACTCTCCTCTTGTTCTAATAATACATAAGGAATGTCTCTATTTGCTTACCATGAAAATGAAGCTAAACAGTCCATGTATTCCTAATGTATAGACTAAATAAAGTATTCTTGGTATCTATATGTAAATATACAAAATAACACATTGCCTAATGCAGGTGTGGAAGTAGTCACACAATAGTCATTAGAGCATCAGACAATTTTCTCAGAACCAGGAGTAGTATTCTGAAAGACACCAGTAAAATTCTGCTAAATCTCAACTGGGAAAAAGTCTCCCAAATAAAGTCTGAACTAGAACTTTTTTTTTTTTCATCAGGTTTTAAGTGGAAGTATTTCCCTCCAGCTGATCCACTCCCACAAACTAACTCACTCCCTTGACAATGAGACAGGATGGAAATTGCTCCTTTATTTAAGATCTTAGCTTATTAATAATATCAATAAATATGAACACATTTTATAACCATTTCTGTTTAAAAACTTTGACTCAGATAAACACAATCCACAGCGAACAAAAAAAAAATCTGTAAATAATCAGCCAAAATTTAAAGATGTGATTTCACTTGTTTCAAATTTTAGTTTTCTAGGATGACAGACAAACGTGCCAGTGTTAGAACTAAGAAAAGGCTACATTAGAGTGCCTGAGTATTAAAATTTCCTATTTCAGCTTGCCTGGATTCAATACAGAAATCAATACTTCTGTGCCACTTGGTAAAAATAAATCGAAGCAAAAGCACTGAGAGCTCTGCTATCCCAAATCCTGCTCCCAGTAGGTAAGTCAAACCCTCACCCTAGTTTACAAAACCAGGTTCAATTCAAAGAGCAGCTTTGGTTTTGCATGTGGCACTCAGTGCTATGTCTTAATTGACATGATATTATTTGGTCAAATGTTGGACTCAATGATCTTGGGAGTTCTTTTCCAACCTTAAGGACTCTATTCTAATTTTCTCCTCCCTGCTTCCCATGCCTGTGAGCTCACGTGTAGCAGACTCAGCTTCAAAGAGAGCTCTTGCCTCATAGCTGAGAGATTTTCATGAAGCATAAACTAACATGCCCATGGGGAAAAATTACCAGCAAGACAATAGTTAAGTGTAATTAAAAAATCGAACTGACTTGCTAGATGTGCTGATCCCTCAGAAACTGTATCTGACAAAAACTACTCCACTATATTGTTACTTCAGTGGGTCAAAAGCAGGCTTCCACTGGGAAGTAAAAAAGGATCCCACTCGTTTTCATTCCCTGGCTCTTGTCCTTTTTCTTCTGCTACTGCTACCCACTAAATGAGTACCAGCTCTCAACAAACAAAGACAGCAACACCATCCCATTTACATCACACAAAATATTTCAACCTGCAAAGGACTAGAAGAGATCTTAATGACCCAGGAGTAACAGAGTGACTGAGCAGAAGTGTGTAAATAACTCCCTCTGAAAATCCGAATTCAAAGTGGATGAAAAAATACACACACGTACAAATCCAAAGCTTTACTGCTTCTCAGTTCACAACTCAGACAATTTCATTCTGCTGTTTTCCTTTTCTGCACTATTATTTTCACAGTGTCAAAACAGAAAAGGAAAATTTCTGCTCCATTTTCTCACAAGTGATTCTGAGAGCAGATGAGAACAATATGAAAAGCCTTCTCTTTAGATGTTTTGTCTGTAAATTGAACCTGCAAACCTCAGTTCACACCTCTTAACTTCTGAGTCAGTTTTTGGGAAGAAAGGGTAATGAAGGGGTATCAGGTGTTAACAGGAAGAAAGCATGTAATTTACATGTCTTACCATTTTTCCATACATTATGTTATATTATGAAATAGAAAGGTTTTATTAAATTCAGTTAGTCTAAATTAGCTCAGTGAATTAAATAATAATTAAGGGCAAATCCTAAAACTGAGGGAAGTTCCTGGGAACTATTTCAACTGCAGTGATTTTAACTAACACTTTAGATTATTTTACATAGGCTTCAAGTTAGTTGACCCTTTGCAAAAAAGACCAGCATCTTTTTTCTTAACGAAGAAAATGTCTGTGCAATATAAAATATGTAACTAGAAAACAAGAACAAAAACAAAGAAATAAGGATGCAATCTAAAAATGCTTCCTTTGTTGCTTTTTTAGGAACTCACTGAATGCAATCTACAGCCCCTTGCCAGTTGTAAGATAATTCTCAGTGGTGTCAGGGGGTCGTGTCCTTCTTCCTGATCAGAGCAAGGCTTGCTTTGAAGCCAACACTGGACCTGCTCCTCTGGCTCATCTCTAGCCTAGATAAACTATCTCCAAAGAGGTAGATTCCAGCTTCTTTAAGCAACTTGTCCTAATGTCGGCCACCGTAATGTTTCCCCCTTTATAGCTGTGATGTGGCAAATATGGAAATAATATAACACTACTTCTGAATTCCATGAACTCTAGAAATGGTTTTACACCAAAGGAAGAAATTTAGTTGTACTAATGCAAACTTGCTGCAAGATACTGTTTAATCATTCACCCACAATGTCAGATCCAATGTATGTTCACTGCATTTTGATTCTGACACACCTTGAGGTTTGACTAACTGCTTTCATACACATCCTGTCCCAGTTTCTAAGAATCCATCTCTTCCACTAATTCTGAGAGCAAGCATGAAATGAAATAGAAAGCAATATTCCATATTAAAGAAAATTGTTAGTAACTCAAAATAATGAGAAAAATGGAAACAAGAAGGACACTGAAAAGATTAGATGAGTACCTTAAGACAAGAGGAAATTGGCATTCCTGAAGAAAATTGGAAACTGTTTAATCATATTCTGAATTATATGCTTTCCAGTCATCCAAAATACAACTAGAAAAACTTTCCATTACCCAAAAGCAAGGTGTCACTTAATGTTTAACATATATCAAAACCCCTTTGAATACACTAAGACTCAGTGAGTTTTTTAGACACAATGATTTTCTCCTGTAATATGTGATCTTTGAGCTTGTTCTGTTTAATAATACACCTAGACTAAGCCCTTTGACAAATCTCTAAGGAGAATATCAAAGAAACATTTAACATACATATGTCTGCCTTTTCTATTAGCAGCCTCAAAGGACGTATTTTAAGAGGAATAAAACACCATTTACTAAAGGGTTTTTATGTGTTTCTGGTTTGATGCTTTGGTTTTTGTGGGTTTTTTGGTGGGTATTTTTGCTCTTTTTTTTTGTTTGCCTGGTTTTTGTTACAAAGGTTCTAGCATGCCTCTAGCCCTATCTTTCTGAGGTCTTAGCTGCAAATTCCATGAGCCAATGCAGATTTCACTGTGCAGCTAAGAGCCATAACAGTTCCTCTCTTCCTGTAACTGTTCATTACCACAATTGCTGTGTGGTCTGTATTTACTTTAACAGTCTTCAAAATGATTGACAGAGTTCCAAAAGGCCTGCAGACTGCACACCTGGTAAGGACCAACCTGCCCAAGGGCAAGCATTTTGGGATTACAGCACAGCAATGCAGCCACATTGTAAAAAACTTGCAGGTGGAGGCTCATACCAACCAAGGAGATCACTACTGGCCTGTAATTGTACTTGCTCTTTAGCAGAAAATAATCCTGTATAGGTGGTACAGTCAATGCTATCTGCATGCACACAATCACAGATCAGCATCTTTCTATGTATAACACAACACTTTCAAGAAATGAGAGTATCATGTTTTTGTCTCATTCTCAGAGTTGTCCAGGTTTCTTCCAGGGAGAAAGTATTTATTATTCATTAGTTCTGTGACTGCTCTATATTTGCTCAGAAGGGAAACAAGATTGAAAGTAAATCAATAATGTTCAGAAGCCAGAAAATGTATTTATTATTAACTTATTTAGTGGTAATTTCATGGTTCTCTATTTGGAAAAATATGTTTAAATTAAAGTGAAAAACATATTTAAGTGAAAGTGAGATTATTTTAAGTTTCAATGAATTTATTTGTTTCTTGCCAAATAGGAAACTTAATAAACTGATTTTTCAATACTATATTAAATTGGAGTGAAACTGCTAGCAGAAGAGGA
Source organism: Cisticola juncidis (assembly GCA_013400215.1). Taxonomy (NCBI): domain Eukaryota; kingdom Metazoa; phylum Chordata; class Aves; order Passeriformes; family Cisticolidae; genus Cisticola; species Cisticola juncidis. The sequence goes on from VXBR01011355.1 coordinate 1,752,357, forward strand.
GAATGTTTTATCAAACTGTTATGATGAAAGTTAGAAAACTTCTATTCCAGTTGATAGCTCAAATAAAAGTAGAAAACAGATTGATTATCGAAGCAATAAATTTGAGAAGATCAGTTATTTTGACAAACTTCAAGAGTCTAAGGAAGATGTCTAAAGATTTGAGGTCAAGCTGTTCCTTAGAGCTTCTCTAAGATCTAATATAAATTAGATCTGTGACCACCAGAATGCTACATCCATGTCCAAAAAATAAATATTTTCTAATCATTACATAAACCTCTTCATGGTTACAGAATTTGCAGGCCTACCAAAAAAAGACCACAATTGAAGATTTTCTGAAGGAACAGTTTGGCCATAGCAACGAGTACTAAATCGGACAGCTCCTAAAATTTTCATTCAAGAGCTTTTTTGTTTCTCCACTATTCTTCAGGGATTTTTCACTCATTTAAAAAAAGTTGGAAGAGAGAACCAGGTTATGGAAAAAATAATATCCACTCCTTCTACCCAAATCTGAGCTCAGTCTGACTGGAAGAGAAAATGGCACATACCTTTATAGTTTTATTTAGAGCTCAGGTCAAATGCAATTTTTCTCAAGCTGTAACTTTAGACACTAAGGAACTGTTTACAGGCAGGCAATTCTCTTCTGCCACTGTAAGATAGCTTTCTCTAGTTTCAGAAGGGTAGCTTGTAACACATCGGATTACTGAAACTTTCTGCTACAGATGGAAAAGCCAGTATCTGGGAAAAAATGAAAGCTGGTTCTGCCAATTATGTCATTGAGCTCTCACTTTGAGAGATAGTTCTCAGTGCTTTGAGAACACTGGCAATGTTCTGTTTGCACAGTTTTGATATACCACATACACATTTCTCAGCATTTGCTGTGTTGAGATCAAAAATTTCAGAGCTAAAATAAGAATGAAAAGGGGGAAAATGCAAACCTATTGAGATACAAGGTCACACTCTACATCAGTATTAACATCTCATGCTTATGGGTACTCGCAACACAGGATTTTGCCAAAATCTTTTTTTGTTTACCATCTTGTTTAGTCTCCATTAAGATCTTATAGCAGACAGTACTAATTATTTTCAGGGATATTTGTGGAAAATAAAGTTTTCAAAGACTCTGTTACAAAAATATGATAAGGGAAGACCTTTTGTCATATCAGAAAGTTTGAAAGCTTCTGCCAATCAGCAGCAGATTTCCATTTTTGCATTTTGTTAAAGACCACAAGGAGAAAGAAACTGTATGTATGTGCCTTAAGAGTTTTTTAATGTAAAAAAGGCTGAGATCTTGAAACTGCAAACTTTTTATCTGCCTCTGAGGTGAGCAGTGGCTATATGAGCTGTGCAGGATAGTCTCCTTATCACATAGCCTACAAGGGTTGATAATATCAAACATGTCTATTCTTTTGATGCAACTGCTCCTGTGTCTGCTTATCCAAGAAGAATAGGCTAGGTAAGGGCAGAAGTACAATCATCTGAAATGTGACAGCAAGCACAGCTTTTCTGCTCAGGGATTCTTATTCGTTCTCACATTTCTATGTTTTCTTACCATTTGGGGGAGGTCTGTGGCAAATGTTACAGTAGCTGGATACAACTTAGCAGTTGTGGAAACCAGTCAAAATATTTTGTGTGAAGTTGTTAGCATAATGAATGCAAAAAGAAAATATTTTTTTAATCTTTAGGCTATTTGGAAAAGTAATATACAGTAGCACTGCCTTCCACCACCAGGGAAAGATTTTCCTTCCTAACCATTAAGCCACAGAACTCTTTAACTGAAATACCAAGCAGCACAACTCCTAGACAACATTAACTTTAAATGAGAGTTCTTATATTCCTCCAGTCTTTCTGACTGACATAACAAGGACTGCAGCAGTCTGTATGCTGCCTAAAGCAAATGAGAATAAAAAGTTAAACTAGACAAGTGCTGGTCAGAAGAATAATTTATTCTGAGTTCATTCTTCTGCTCTACATCTACTTTGAAATAAATAATTTTGGTACCTCCCACACTGCTTTTTATTGACAGTAAGAAATCTAGGAGAGAAACGGAGGATTCAAAATCCTCCTGTATGTATCCTTCAATGGCAAAAGTCCAAGATGCATCAGTCGCTCCATCACTGTGTGTTTTGAGTACACCCATTTAAGAAGGAAAATAGAAACTAACTTATCACCTGTTACAGAACACTATTTAACCCTTTATTTTTATTTCTACTCCTCATCAGTTCCCAATTTAACCTCTTACTGAGGAGAATGGACCAGTCAGAACTGAGGCAGGAAGTCAGCCCTGGAGAACATTTTATCCAGCCTCGTTGCTCAAAGCAGACTCAAGCAGAGGATGTTCAGGGCTGTGTCCAGCTGGGGTTTTAGTATCTCCAAGATGGAGACTCCACAAATTCCATGGGCAACCTGTTCCAGTTAAACCATCTTCACAGCAGAAGTATCTTTTTCTTATGTTTATATGGAATTCCCTGTATTTCAATTTTTGTCCTTTCACAGTGTCTGAGACAAGTCACCTCAAAAGCATTTGAGAAGCCTCATGGATACTTGTGCCCCACTGCTATGCCCTTTCAGCAGATATCAAACTCTGCAATTTCCTCCAGGAAAAATCTTGGTTTGCTTACAAAATGTCTGTGTTATTCACAGGGAAGGTAGGTTTTCCTCTTATGCTTATCTAAACATTAAAACAACAAGACTATGCAAGCAGATTTGAGAAACTCAGGTTTATTGGTATTATTGGATTAGAGAGGTGGTCTGTGGCATAACATGGAGCCAATCTTGGACCTTCTCAGAAGAAAAAAACTCCTGTAAAACAGAACTCACCCCTGGGACATTAATAACATCTTGCACCAAGCCTATGGTCTTTGAAGAGCAAAAACCTTAGCCTAGAATAAAAGTCCCACACCCCCTTACAACACCTTGGTGCTTGCTTATGGTGACAGGCACACACACCTCCTTCTGCAGGAGGAGTGAGCAACACCTCTGATTGTGCCCCTCAGCATGATCTCTTCATACTGCTCTGTCTGAGTGTGTGAGAGAAAAACATGCAGAGGATGTAGGTGCTCTGAGAAAACCAATTTCTGCTTTAAGGAAGGTACACTATTGCAAGTTATTCTCTGTTAGCACTTGGACATAATAGGCTTTGGTGAAAGAAACAGGAAACTCCTTCTGGCTTTCAATAGAGGGGAAGTTTCCAGGGGGAAAAGAAGGAAAGAGTTTCTGTATATCAGGAATTATACATTCTGTTAAAATTCATACCAAACACTTCCATTGCCTTTATGACTTAGGGAAGAAAAAGAACAGTTCATTCCAGGATAAAAGTCTCATTACTTGCTGGAATTCAGTAAAATTTCCCCAAAGCATAAGATGAAGCAGCCCTTTGCAGAAGGTGGGGAAAGATAACACTAGGTCTTTTCAATTCTGAGCTGGCCATGGTGACCTCATAGGTACAAACCAGCTTACAAGAAGTTTTACACATCATTCTAAAATCTGAATTCTGTACTGTTGGAAATGCTATCTACTTGGGTTAATCTGAAAGCAAAGGGATATACTTGAGAGGTGGACAAAGAGCAGTTATTGCTTTATGAAAAATACCAGGCTGCTTTTTCCTCCACAGCACAGTAGCAGGGATGGATTGGCTGACTCAGGGATCAGGCACTAAGCAACAAGCACTTCTCTCCAGTCAAACAGAAACACCTAATAAAACAGCTTCAGTTCAGGAGCCCCAGTGCTGCAAAGAGCCATTTTCCTCCCAGGTGGAACCATACAATCTCCCATATTGTGTTAGCAACAGGCTCAAGGGGCCACCGCTGTGTAAGTGGGGCAGAGGAACGGGGCAGAGACTCCTGTGGAGTCAAAACCACTAGGAAAAAACCTCTTGTTCGGAAATAATGGAGTTTTTTGTCAGAGCATTTTGATAAAAAGGCACTCTGAAACAGGCATATGTGCCCCATTAATTCAAACAACATTTCCACCACTCAGTACAAGTTTTTTAGAATTTCACTGACACATGCCAGCCAGTGCCCTTGGTTAAATGCTTCCATAGTCCTGGTATCTCCCTTTCCCTTGTGCAGGAAGGAGAACAGAGAAGAGCCATTAGAGAAGTCAGACCCTAGATCAAAGTTCTGGATGTGACACTCCCCACAATATTGCAGTTGTAACTCATGAGTCCCCTCTGTGCTATACCTGACATAAACTTCTCTGCTACAATGTGCTGCACTTAATCTCTTCTTTATCAAAGGGGAATAACCGAGGGACTAAATCACTTGTTCTACATTAATTAAAAAAACCCCTGTGTTATTGTGATTGTACCATCTGCAGGTAATGTAGCTCACTGATGTACAAACAATGCTAATACCTACAAAGGCAATGGTCTTCTATCAGGTAATAAAAGCAGGATACAATCAGGAATGGTTCTACGAAATAGATAACAGAAAAAATACAGAATGGGGAAATGAAAGGAAATTACAAATATTCCAAGCTGGGAGATTTATTAATGTATAGATCTACATCTCTAGACCATATAAAATTACACCTTCAGATCATTATATTCTATGCAGTAAGGAATAAATCTAGACTGGCAGAGCTGGACTAGATGACCTTTACAGTAACTCTCTCATTTTTAAAGAACTCTCCAGCTTTGTCATGGAAAGAAATTATGACAGGTCATTTTTTTCCCTTCATGGTCACAATGCAAAAGAAGGTAATAGAGAAAGTTTAAACAAAAAATTTCCACAAAAGACTCCCACTGTGCTTCACAATTGCCCATAAACCAATCTTCATCATCTCTAGAGGATTTTGCTTTGCTGCAGTAATTAACTCTCAATTTTAGTAATGATCAGAGAGTATACAGAATTAGATGTAAAATCTCCCATATTCAGTACCTTCGAATTTCATTTGGGCAACCACTTCCCCAATAAGAGAAAATTAATAGTATTAGCCATTTCTTTCAAACAGAAAAAATGCAGATGTGAAAATATTCTCTAATATGTGACAGGAATAATATACCTCAAGAACAATGCAGATATTACTACATGTAATTAAAAGAACTTAGCACTCCCTCCTGAGGAGACTAAGTATTACTTTTTCACAAAATGTGTGCTTAAACAGAACTCAAATATAAAAGCTGCATATGCACATCTACTCTCTTCAGTCTGGAGTTCAAAGGACTGAGAGTCTAGAACTGGGAAAACAGATGTGAGATTACTGAGGCACATTCCTGAGAAGGTTTTAGCTAAGCAGCAATGAAACAGCAGAAACTATGCCTTAAATCGGAGCAAGTCACTATCCTCTCAGCTATTGCCAAAACATTTGTTTTGCTGTTCATCTCCAGCTTTTCTGCCATGGGCACAGACAAGCAGTGCTGCAGGTTGGCTGAGAGTTCATTCAGTCTCTGTCTCAGGAGTGTTCAACATCCAGCTGGGCAAAGCCCTGAGAAGCCTTGTCTGACCTCAGAGCTGGCCCTGCTTTGAGCCAAAGACCAGAGCACAGAACCTCCTGAGGCTGCTCCAGACTGAATTATCCTATTAACCTGTGCACTTTATGCTGGTTTCTCAGGCATCTGGGGTTTTGTCTTTCTGGAGCAAATTCGTTAGATGCCATTCTCTTGCTGGCATCTTCCCTCCCCTCTGTCCAATATTTTACTTGGAATTATGACAACTGGCTACCCCTTCAGCCAGTTTATCACCTTTTAGTGGTACCATCATTAGTAATAGCAATTCCCACTATATTTGAATGTGGAATTTGATATAGATCTGAATAGGATTAAGTGGAAGAGATTAACTGTAATACCATAGGACTAGACCCAGGAGGCCCCTCTATTCCTCTGTGTTGATTGCACTAGTCTAAAAATAATATAAAGCCACCTTCCATTAGCAAGACATTTATATGCTGTTTCTGTCTTGCTTTTTCTCTCAGAAATGTAATGTATTTTGAATCAAATTTTTACCAGACCCAGATGGAATAGCAAAAATTACCTTTGATCACAACAATCTTATGGCTATGCCAGTCATTTTCCAATTGTCACAAGAAAGGCATATTTTGCTTATTGGTTAACTGTTTCACTATATTGGTTGTTTTATATGCTACACAGTTCACTTATGCCCTTGATGAAATTCTTACACAGATTTTGACAACATGAACACTATTTTTATCACTTATTTTGTGTCTGTCACATTTGTGAAGTGCTGCATTCAAATGAAAGGATACATCCAGTATTGTTTAGGTGGTTTCTTTTGGGCATGTAGAAGCTGGCCAAGTCCTGGAACCACTATTCCAGCTTAATGTGAGACATGCTGCTGTCCTGTCTGAATCAGATACACAAACCCACAAGTACCCAACTGAAAGGAACCCCACATGTGCCAATGTGCAGGCATTCAAAGCTGCCCATGGCCAGTGTGGCTGTAGGATATGATGGTGTTTCAGACTCATGAGGGCAATAGGTAAAAATTTCCCTTTCTGTTCCTTTTCCTCATCCTACGTTTCCCTTACTTAACTTTTTAAGCGTTGTTCTTTCTAAATGCCTCTCAGAGCAAAGGGCTGTCTATACCTGTAAATTAGGCTGGTAAGAAAGGGATACAAGCTCATCAGGCCTTCATAGCCCAACTGCATTTCCTTCTCTGCATTGTGATATAAGGAACATTTTACTTGTACTTTTGCCTCTGAATAGACTTTGAAGCTTTTAAAATAACTTCAAATCAGATTATTCTATAACTCCATAAGCCTCTTCAGCTGAGTTTCTACTGCAATGCAGTGAGTTTCTTCCATTTCCAGACACTGGGTCTGGTTACCATCACAGCCTTATTTCCTCATTACACGCTCACTGACGGAAAAGGAAGCAAGGAGCTGAAGCTGTGAACAGGCCAAACAAGCCCCTAAGGCTACAAAAACTGGGATGGGACCAGCATAACCTAGAGAAGAAAGATGCAAATGTCTTAAATGCTCAAGTCACCCCCAGAGAGGGATATCCAGGTGCTTAGCTTTTACCAGCCAAGCTCTGCTGGAGCTTCATGAACGTGGGAGCGCTTGAGAAGAAACTCAGGCAGCCCAGCAGCTCAGGGCTGGACTTGGAACTGAGGCACCCAGGAGCCTACTTGCAGTCCAGTCTGAGACTGCTGGCTTTGAAAAGTCTAGACAACATGAGAAATTAGTTTTTTCACATGGGAAATTTCAACAGCATATGTCCTACTTTTGGTTAAAGCTTGTGTTTTCCTGCCTTTACAGTAGAAGCTAGAGTGTGCACAATTATATTTAGACTGTAAAGGGCTAACTTCCAACAAAGCCGTGAAGAAATGATTTTTAAAATGATTTCTAACTGTGGCAATTAAAGACTGAAATTTTTCACAACTATTTCCAAAACTGTTCATTATATTTATTTAATTTCTGGATAGTTACTTGAAATCCAGTGCAGTTTCTTTTTAACTGGAACACAACTATAATTTTTTAACATTATATAATTCATATATATTACGTAATTCTTATATTTTCAAGAAAGAGTTTAAGATTTCCTTTCCTGATAATTAAAGCACATAAGTCTGTAATCTGTCTACAAGTTTCAGTATTATTGTAATACATATATTTAAATGGAGATGAAAGACCACAGCAAAGTTACACTAATTCAAGTATTAACAAAAATTATGGTGCTACTATTGGACATTATTTTTTACTATGCACTTAGGTTAAACTGGAGTTTGATACCAACTGCTAGATTTTTATTCTATAACAATTACATGTCTAACTATAGACTATTGTGAAAACAGGGAGGAGAAAAAGAAAAAGGGAGCCTTGTTATTTAAATACTGCCATAGCTGGACTCCAGACATTTTTAAGAAGAAAATGTACCAGCTCCATCTGTTGTAATGGTGCAATGACATTCAAAATTTCAGACACCTACTTAAAATCTGTGCAACTGATTTTTAATTTCTTCTCTACAATTTACAAATATCCATAACCAAAAAAAAAATTAATCAAACAGAAATTCTTTCAATAATGTGATATTTAAACTTATAGGAAGTTGTTCATTTTTCAGTGGGGTAGTTTGGTTAGGGCTGTTTTTTTGGTTAATCATTCTGCACTATTTAATGTTTGTTAGATGCCATTTTTATAAAGAAGACTTTTGCGATACATTGATGGGTAGCCTCTGCACAAATTTAATAAGAAACTAATCTGCACTTGTTCTGCACTTTTGAAATTGCTAGTTATTGGGTACTAGGATTAAAGGGTTTTATAAATACATGCATATTTGATTCAAGAATTTTCACCAGAAACAAGGCAGTTTAAGTATTTTCACTTTTTACTTATTTTCAGCCTTTCTGCAGAGAGTAACACGAGAAGTAAGGGAGAATCAACCACTTAAGTAGAGTTAGACTTAAAGTTTTCAAAATCGTGACTTTCTTGGTAAATTCTTCTCTGTATTGACAACACCTAAATATATACATTTTGAATTCAACTTTTAAAAAGCATTTTCCATTTTTCTGGAGGGGTTTGTAGGAGGCAAAAAACACCTGGAAATACACATAATTTAAGTAGAAGTTAATTTGGCTAAAAGTTACTGTCCCCTTTCCAATTTATATTATCAGCTAAAAACTGACTTTTGCAATAGGTCCATAAACAAATCTTCTTCACTTGAAGAGATCTCAACAAGATCACTGTTGCAGGAAACTGACCCTTGCCTGGCCAGACTGACGCTGCCCCACCAGCTCTGCTGGGAAAACCCAAGGAGCTGAACTGGTACTGCCACCTTGGGAGGACTGGAGAGGAACTGTAACCCTGCTCAAACCCCTCATCCCTGCTGCCTCAGAATAGAAAGGATAGTGCCTGGCTCTCCGTGGGTACTCACCGCAGCACGTATTATTGTTAATTATGTGATTAAAGTCATCAGGCTGCACTTCAACCATGTGGATGGTTATACATTACTAAAGAAGAAAAAAAAAGAAGTTTGCCGAAGTTGCACCAACTTAATTCAATTTGCAGCACAACAACTCCAGCTGATAGCTTTTATTTTATTTTCCCTTATTGAAAGTGGAACTGGAACATTAAAGATGGTCCATATCTACATATCTACATATCTACACATGTAAATTCAGCAAAATCCCAATGGCACAAAACCTTGATTTATCTCCTCAACCCATTACTGGGTGACCTGTTTCACATGTATGAAATTTAAATGGCACATTTTGCTACTAAACTTACGTTATGTTCAAATGCAAATAAAGTAACTAAGAAATAAAGTAACTAACTCCTCTAATTAGTTAAACAATTTAAAATAGTCTGGTTATCACAGCAAAGGGAGAAGCTGTTATTTTTCTGTCACCTTTCCTACAAGCAAATCACTATGTATTGCTAAGACCACATGAACAAGTGAGCATACACTGGAAAAGGCAGAGGCACAATGGCAGGCAGGAGGGGAAAAGAAACAAGGTCAATAATATAAGTTTACTTGTGTAGGTTACAGCCTATTGTATATAGTAGGGAGTTATGCAAGAAAAAGCAATCTTACTTAGTACAAACAAGAGCCTGTAACCTTTTCTTCACATTGCAATGCTGTTTCTAGGCTAAGGGAAAGTTGTATTGATCCAGTTAGCAGCAAATTATTATTAACCTGATGCTGAACTTCTTTTGACCCATGACTCTATCTCCCTCCCAAATAACCACATTATTTTTTCTTCAACAAAAACAAAGCACAACACACCGAGAAAATTCCTACACAGAAAACATAATGAACTTGAGAAACTACAATGATATGTCAGAGCTTTCATCTCTTGTGCCCCAAAAGTCCAACACAATTTTAACTGCGCTGTTTTCTACCTACAGAAATAGATCACATTGAACACCTGCTCGCACATCAGATTAGCAACAGCTCAAACAGTTTGCCTCAGCTTAATAAAAACATTAAAACTCAATGTTGGTCTCTTTTACAATACTGGGAAAGAAAAACAGAATGCAAGAACAACTTGTCTAGAAATCAACATAACACTGAAAACGATTTCTAGTATGGGGAAAAAAACCCAAAGCAGTGCAGAAAACTTGTATATGAGGATTCAGAAACAGCAGAAGAGGATACAGGAGATGTTTAATTCACAGACACAACACAAATTAGTTTTTGTTTTGCCACGGTATCAGCTATCACACTGGTTATGCTCAGTGGACACAAGCAAACCCTGCTCACTTTTCAAGGCTGCAACTGAAATGCACCCCTGACCAGATTGTTTTTGCTTGCAATGGCAGGTCAGCAATACAAACAAAACTGTTGAAACCAGTGATTTTATGCAAGTTTAGTATCCTGACAGTCAGAAAAATGCTAGACTGCCACAATCTTGTGATTACGTTAGAATGCAACAAATTTGAATCTGGTGGCATTTTACAGAATAGCTTTTAGCAAATAAACAACAACCAGGCACTTCCACATTACCATGGTAATTTTTTTAACACCATCCACTTTGTTTACAGCACAAAAAATAATACCATTTCTGCTGTGGTAATTTAATTCAGCAGTGTAGTTTTTTGATCAAAGATTTTTCTTCTCTGTAGAGCCGTACATAAAAGCAGCAGAAGGAGTTGAAGTCAGCATAATTGTAAAAGCTGCTTTTCGGCAGAAAAGCTTCACAGTAAAAAGGTTATCAACCTGCTCACGTCAGTGGCTGCAAAATTCAAAAGGAAAGAGGCCTGGAATTGTAAGGGGAATTCATAATTAACTAGTGGGATGCATTTTTGTCCAAAATTATTTAACATTTATATCAATGGAGTCAAAAAAGAATGAAAACATCACTGAGTAATGGTAACACAGAATCAAAGACCAGTGAATGACACAAAACCTGACTGCTGAGTGAGCAGCATGGCTTTTATTCCAGGGAATTTAGTAGAAGGGAAAAGAAAATAGAAGAAAAAAAAGGACAAAATTAAACATGCATGCTTTGTATTTCACAGAATTTGCAAATTAAAAATATAATTTCAGAACAAGGAGATCCCAGATTCCTGGAGCTTCAACACTCCTTTGTTATGGACTTGGGAATCATAGGGACCCAGTTTGAGGGTCCAGAGCCCTTAGGGTTGATTCACAGACACAGATTATTCTGCAAGCATACCCAAGAAGTCACACATTTCAACATGACCATATACAGTGTTATTGTATTTAAGAAGAAAGAATGCAAGATAAAAACTTCTGGATTGGGAATATCAGTCTTGCAGATAAGTGATTTCAAATTACATCATTAGAGAAGAAATAAAACTAAAACCAAGTAACAAACACACTCTCATTCCAAGGCTGTGCTTAAAAGCCATAATCAGTCCTTTAAGCATTTAAATAGAGAAGCAGTGAATAGGAAAGGTTATGTAACCTTTCCATGCAGCTCCTGGAAATTTATGTGCTGTGCTGGCATATATACTTTACAAAGGATGCTTAAGATAGTTTAGGATTAGATATGAAAATTTGAAAGAATTATGAGGAGGAAAGGATGTGAAAACACAATCTTTAAAGAAAAACCTAAGATGCTCATTCTAACTCTTGCATGCAAGAGAAGTCTACAAAATTATTTGATTATAACCTGTAAAATCCTATATTGAGGGATAAATTTGGTAACAAAAGATGTTTAAATGCAGAGAAGAATGGTACATTTATTACAGCTATGGTTGGATACTGAAGCCACGTAAACACAGGCTAATAGGTGAATACTGTTAACAACAAGAGCAATCAGGGATTGGAGCTATTTAACAAGGCTGCTGGAGTGTTCTTTACCACTGGGACCTAATGCAAACAATTGAGGCACTACAGGTTCAAATTCAACTCCAGCCACGTGGTAGAAGCTACTCTTTACTTTAGGAAAATCTACTGGCTTGTGGTACACACAACACGGAGTCACAGTACTCTCTCTTCCCCTGATATTCTAGCATGATGGAAACATTGACATCTCAAAAAAATCCAAACCGAACAGAAACCTCCAGCTCTTTCACAACTATCAGAGCAGCTCCTTTGCACAGAACTTCTGTATCCAGAAGCTTGATTTACAAATAATATGAAATCTTTGGGAAAAACTACTAAACTAAACTATTGTAAAAAAAAAAATTGTTATAGGACAGACACCTTTTTAGTGATCTTAAAGATGCAATTTGAGCATAAAGTATGTTTTCATAGTCTGATTTGTTATCTATAGCTTAATAAAATTTTACTGCAAAGAGATACAAGTTCCTTGTGTGCTGTCTGTACTTCCCCACTCTTTGCTCACTGCACTATTTAAGACTGGAAGAAAAGTTCAGCCTAATTTATTACAAAACTTTCAACTCTGCTATGTGGCAAAAGATGTATGCACCAGAATACTTGGGTGTCACCACCACTAAACAGAAACTCTGGTATTGATGCCAAAAGTTTTAGCTTTGATATTTTTTAGATTCTGTCATGCCTCAGTGTGACTCTGAGCTTCATATAAAGTGTTAGCAAGTTCTCTTCACAGTTTAGTCAGACAAAACAATCCTTTTCCAGCCTGAGAACCAAGGATGCTGTTGCAGCTTCAGGCCCAAGAAGTACAAACAACAGGGAATTGAGGAGAGCAATCTGGGAGGATGGGACCTCATAATCTGACGGTGTCACTGGACAATTAACCACAATATGTAAAGCTCACGCCCCATTGTCCATCTTGGGTGTAGCCTTAGCCAGGCTCTTGTACTTCCCAGGGTGTATCCTTTGAAGGTCTTTTTAATAAATACATACTTTAATCCTTTAACACTGTCTAGCCTGTTCCAGATCAGTCTCTCTAGGCATCAGTACTGCCTGATGGCAGCCAGCTTCCAGAGACAGCATCAGCCATATTCAGCTGCAGAGCACTGTAAATGCTTTGTGAAGGGCTCCTTTCCATTTCCCCTGGGGCAAATCAATAATCCAAGATTCCTTTTTCTGTTGACTTCATGCATTTTGCTCCATAGCCAGTTAGCAGATCAATACTGATTTGTATTCTAAAGAACAAATAACCTTTTTTTTTTTT